>JAJEKB010020615.1:156536-222539 GCA_022393335.1 Macrotrachela quadricornifera | reverse complement strand
TCTTCATGTCATCTACGAGATGACATGCCGTAATGAAAGGGTTAAATAAAATTTTATTTATAGAAATATAGATAAGACTTTGTCATCTACTGAATAAAAATAGTTAGGAGTATTTGGTGGATTTATTATAAGTATTTCATCAATTGGAGTTATTGCTGCACTATTTATCAAAATAGCAGGTATAACATTTTTTATTTTAAAGAAAAACAAAATAAAAATCTTTATTTTTATTCAATTATAATTAAAAATCATAATCAATTAACAACAAGTAAAATTTATTTAGATTTTTTATTGAATTTTAATACCCTTTATTAGTTAAGATTTATTCATGTTTATTAGAATATAAAGAATATTTAATGAAGAAAAAAAATTTCTATTTCTAATTTGATCAAAATAATAAAAGAATAAAGATAAGAATATACAATTAATAATAACTTTTCATTAGTATTATCATCATCATTTAGTCTTACATAGACAGCTGTAGATGCAGAGTAAAAATAATATCTTCGATACCTTTTTCAGTTAATAATCAAACATTCTTATATCATTTGTTCTTTATATTGAAAAAAATGATTCAATAAATAATTTGATTGTCAAAGGTTTATTATATGAGAATAAAGTTAATATTTTTCCTTGAAAAGATTAGTTTATACTTATTTACTGAAGATGTACCATTTAAACAATATTTCGATAATGTAATTAGTCCAAAAACATAGAAATACAAAATAATTAAGAAGAAGGAAATTTTTCATAAAAATTGTTCAATATATTTACTCTCAAAATCTTTGCATAGTCGAAGTCTCTCAGGCATTGCTTGACAAATATTGAAACATAATTTCAAAAATTCTGAATTTCGATGATTATAACATCTTTTAGTATTCTAAGATTTTGAGGTTTCATCACATGCATGCAGTCTTTAATTATACTTCATAAAAACAAAATCAGTCGATGTGAGACTTGGACAACTTACTGGTCAGTCAATCCATCCACGTCGATCGATACATCGATTAGGAAATGTATGATACAAAAATTGTTGAACAGATCTTGCCTAATGAAGTTGTGCTCTATCAATACATATAGAATCTTTCGTCTAGAATTATCACGAAGAAAGAATGATTCAATAACGATAATATGAGAGTTTTCTACAGCGTAATAAATGTAATTATGTCGATTAACGTGAGCATTTAATTTAAGAATGGTTTTTTGACGGTGGAGACTTCGATAGGAGCAGTGTTGAAATTTGACGAGCAACTTTAATTGAATTATGGTAAATAACACAACATTTCACAACTTCAATTCTTTTTGATGACGACAAACATGATGTGTATTAAAAAATTATCGATTGAGTGTATATCAAGACAAAAAGGAATAGGATAAGAAGAGTAAAATGGCTTTAATATAACGGAAAATATACAATTCCAATTCACTTATATTAACTTCACAAAAAAAATAGTCACTACTCAATTAAACACAACAAGAGCTAGTCGAGATTGTAATGGGGTGTCGGTTTTACGTTCTCTTCCTGGGAGTGAGAAATGCAAAAGTGATAATCGAGCCCTCATCTAACTGCTCTGCAAGAGCTACTTGAACTCTCATCTAGCTATTGTGAGAGGGGGACTTAAGCTCTGGTTTGCCTATCCTTGATGACTGTTTTGTCTGAGGTGTCACTTTTGCTTTCCGTTCTCAAGAACGAAAAAATCATCAAAATCTCATAATAAAAGGCCTAACAAACCTGTATTTGTTGTTCTAATAATATCAACATTCTCTTATTTTAGTCATTCTGGTCTATGTAATGCTTGGGTAATGATCAATTACTATCCAATCTAACTAATTTACATCCTGTGGATCTAAACCAGGTTAATATTTTTTACACTTGTATTTATTTATTTTTTTATTTGAAGAATTTGTTCGAATTATAGTATTTTAATGAACAAACTTAATCACTACTTGTAACTAAATTGGCTCGTTAAGTTCTATTTCAAAGAGCATATGCACAATATCATAGACAATTACTTGAACCCTATAGACAATATTTACAAGATCCATATTTAATTATTAATTATCTTTAGTACAACAAATACAATAAACATTCCTTTTTCATTTTCATAATAAGTATAAGACTTCAGACAATTAGAAAAAAATAAAAAGAATATGAAATGATAAACGAACCATATTATGTAACGAACAATTACATTTAAATCTTTTACTTTAAATGTAATTAAAGAACAATTTTCTTAACTGATTTATTTGATACTGCTAATCTCTTATCATTATCCCTTTCAACGATTTTTTTTGTCTAGAAAGTGTTTTTGAATGGAGTCTTCTACGAATAAGAATAATGAAAACAAAACTGATTATAGTGACGAAGTATTATGTGTCGATATTAATCAATTAAAACTAAATTTAAATTCTTACTGCTAATCCAAAGATTAAATGTTTTACATTTTTCAAATGTCTTCCGACTAAATCAATTGTCGAAAAATTTCTACCTTATAGAAATGAAACTGTTTGTTTATCAGATAAAAGCTGATTTCATTTAAATTTTCTAGATCAATATTCATTTTACTTTTTTTCATATTATTTATTTCTACAGAAGTTCTTTAAATGTAGAATTATTCTTGAATTGAAAAGCCAACAAAAGAATCAAAATAATAGCATAATAAGTAATTTAAAGAATAATATCAAAAAAAGAATAACATCAAGCGTAAAAATAACAAAAAAGAAAAATTGACAGTTGCACGATGATTTGTATAATGAAAGAGAGAAGAATGTGCATGTGAAATTAAAGATTTTAATATGGTAATACCCCATGGTTGACATGAATATGTATATGTAGAAAGGAACAAAAATCGATAATTAAATTGATTTATAAATAATAAAATAATTTTACATTCAAGTTGCTTTAATTCATAATTAATTTCACCCAATTCCATGGATATGTTCTGTACTGTGTCAAGTAAAGCATTCCATTCTTCTGGTTTTTCCATCAAAGAACATGCCATTAAATTTGTTCTTACTTGTTTGTTTTTAACTTCCAACAGCTAAAACAAAAAAAAAATTTTAATGATTATTAAGTCGTACATGTGAAAAGAAATCGTAAGTATTTCGAATAAAAAAATTCCGAATAACATATTGCATACTTGTTCGATTGTTGGCGATATAGCCATCTTCTATTCTCTTTGAACGTACGTCAATTTTCTGTTTTTTTTTACTCTCATGAGTTCATTGTATAGGGCAACTGTTTCTTATTTAGACAACCATCTTTTACTGTGTCCGATGTCGTCCGGTAAAATAAAAAAAAACAATTATATGTACATACAATTTGTCTTCGCTTGTTTCTCCCCATATTATTAAAATGATTATGACATGTGTAAAAATAAAGATACATTGATGTCATTGTTATCAATATCCGATAACTAAAAAGTTTATTCAATTAACCGAACTAGCCTAGATGTTTTATTCGAAAGGCTAAAGATAGACGTATACGTATCGTTATCTGTACAATAATATGATTTTATTTAAAGTTATGTTTATATATTTCTTCTTTAATTTTTCATAGAAGCATATGTAATGACACTTGATCTTCTCTTATCAACTTAAAACAAACAAATGCAACCAATACAAAATATATTCTTTACACCTAGCATGTTGATAAACTGCATGCATTGTATATAATTGATAAAAAATCGATGGAGAAATCTAAAAGTTTTGGATTTTTATGAAATGATCAATAGCAACAGAAATCTGTACTGACCTTAAATAAACCATATACTAGTAATTCATCATAATTTTTTAGAAGTTACAGTTGTGAAGATGAAGAAAAAATTATGATGCAATCATTTGTCTGACCGAAGTCAGATTACCATAAAATATGGATAAATTGTATAAATAATATAAAAATTGAAAAAATTGACATAATCAACTAAAATAATTAATACGCCACGTGATATTTCGATATCAATTACACAGACATTATCACCAGACATAACCATAAAACCTGTACATACAATATAGATCAGTAATGAAACTAATGCAATATAATGTATGGCCATGTAAATGTATAACACATTGAAAAATAAAAATCAATTCTATTTTAACCAGTAACTTATCAAACAAATGAACATTTTTAATTAAAAAAAAATTCTATTTTATCAGTTCCTAATGAAAATAAAATTGATTATATTTTTCAATGTGTTATCCATTTACACGGTCATACTTTATATTGTATGTACAGGTTTTATGCTTA
The DNA here is from genome assembly GCA_022393335.1 of Macrotrachela quadricornifera. Classification (NCBI taxonomy): domain Eukaryota; kingdom Metazoa; phylum Rotifera; class Eurotatoria; order Philodinida; family Philodinidae; genus Macrotrachela; species Macrotrachela quadricornifera. The sequence goes on along the minus strand of JAJEKB010020615.1, from coordinate 218,293 downwards.
TGTCTGATGATGATAATTGTATAATTGATATCGAAATATCATGTGGTGTATTAGGTATTTTAACTGATTTTGCCAATTTTTTCAAAGTCACATTGACTTTTATTTTGAGAAATTTTTTGTGAACTCATTTTTTTGCGATTACTTTGGATGTTTCTTTTAATATGGTTGAAATTAGGGAGTCGGACGACAGTATCCCAGGTCGATCATTTCGACCGTCAGAAACGGCGTCTTATACGGCCTGAAACGGCTAAGAAACAGCGTATTAAGGCACTAATTCTCATCATATTTCACCGTTTTCTTTCATGTGGGATTGTCCGATAAGAAATCGTTAAACAATAATTGATAACAGTTTGTATCGTTTCATTACAATTGACGGCTCAGCCGCGGATTCTTTTCTTAAAAAATACGAGTTTTATCAGACAAAACATTACCAGGATGATTATGAGAATCGTTTTCATTAAATAATGTTATATTAGTTCTGTTAGTGTGAGCGTAAAAAGATCTTTTGTATTTTATCAACTGTTTTAAAGCTTTCTGAGAATATATTAACCTACTCATGTTTAGTGCAAAGAAATCTATCGTATAATGATGAGACTAATTAGTGTATATACTTGATAATTTGAGGGTCATACAAACAAGTAACGCTCGTCTAAAGACTCGCTCAGCACTTTCTCGTAGAAATCGTACTTCTAGACTACCATCAAGCTTTTCATTCAGAAAAAGTCAGATGCAAATTCTCCGCTCTCAACTGCCTTTGATCAAACTTCATAAATCCACAGGTTTTATTATTAAAAACTAGTCGTCTGTTTAAGAATTGAGCTTCGAAAATTTTTAAAAAGCTGCCCTCAGATTTGAATTCATTGACCCTGATTATCCTTCTGTCAACGCTAATGTTTTATTGCCCCTCGGCGGACATACAAACAAACAAGCAGACAATTTATGTTTGCAAGACTCTTCTCTACGAGAAAGAGAACAAATTTTTTTTCGAATACTCTGTAATCAGTCTATGAATATCTATCTATTTCTCTTCATCGTCATTTAAATTATCTGCATGAACTCATAGGTCGTTTCCAGAGTTTTATTTATTTATTTAATTAATTAAAATCTAGACAACGTTTCAAATTGATCAATTGTCACAGAGACTAATTTTCGTCTCGATTTTGGCGACGTTGGTGACGCAACACATATATCACACAAGTGTTAAGAACAATAAAACTGATCGTGCATAAGACACCAAAAACAATAAGTATTGCAAATGCAAAATTGTAAAGTATTGGATGACAATATGTTGCAAGAGATGAATTTGAAAATTGTACGGTACGTCTGACAGAAAACACAATAACACCGCCCTAGAACAAAAATATATTGAATTTAATATATAGTAGTCCAATGCAGAAGCTAGTCACTGTATGTGTGCTCAAAACAGTAATTACTTACTACTATCGTTAAAATAATCATAACTGCAAGATTCAACACGAAAAAAACGATCCAAGATAATGAGAAACAGCAATAAATACAGGAGGTCATCAATGATCCACAACACTGTTCTATGCATGTTTTCGGTGGTTTTCTTTTTTTAAGATCTTTTCGAATTCTATTTTCTAACAATCGGCAGCTCTAGTCAAAGAAATGAAAATGACATTGCTCATGTATTGCTCAGTAGTAAATGAAAATGGAAATGTTCATACTGTTAAAGTTAAAAGACAAATAATTATTTCTACTACAGCAGATGCGATTACATAATTTGGGATAGATGATCGTATTGTACAGTTACTATAGTAAATGGTACCAATAATTAATTTAATTACTGGTATGATAAACATTATACAAGCAAACACCAGCAATTTTGGAACAGAACATATTCGTTCTGGTAATGCATAGCTGGATGTTGGTAATTGATTTGAGTTTTGAGCACTTGATGCTAATTGTGACGATTGTAGCTCGCGTTCTTCATCAGAATAGTTCATTTGCTTTTCAGGTAGTATTTCTGTATTCAAAACTCATTGAAAGCATCCGAACATTTAGATTTTGTTAATTAATGTTTTTCTTATGAAATGCAAAACTGAGGGTGAGGATAGAAAAAGCGCAGTATTAAACGAGGGTAAAAGCACAACAGAAATGCAAAGTCTACCTCCTGAATTTTTTTCATATCCCAATAATTTGACTTGAATTTTCGAATTTTCGTATAGTTTAATTCAACGTTCGATTTTGACACTACTACTGTAATATCTGCATTTACAAGACATGCCTGTCCTACTTCAGATTCAGTTAACATTTATCTTAAAGTTTCAATAGCTCTATATGAAAGGAAAGACCAAAAGAAATAACCTTGTTCATGTGAATAAAAATTGTTAGATATTATTTAGCTACAATATAACAAGTTTATTCCTCTATGTGAAAAGTATGTAGAGAAGAATGAAATTATTTTCGTGATCATATAGGATGTATCTACTTACGGTTCTTGGTAGGATTGTTTTTGATTAAATTGGAAGATCAACGAAATAACTCTTTTTCTTTAGCTCGTCACCTGCTTCGTGAGGATAAAGCGTGTCGTTTTGATAAGACGAATAAAACATGCAAGTGATACAGTATAATACTGATTCAATTCTGTTCTGTCCATGTGATTTGATGATGTGACGCAAGAGTCCTTGTTGATAAAGGACGAATAATCAGCTAACATACTCCCATAAGCAGTTTTTGGATAAAAATCGAGCCTAGTGCCGGATTTCTTTAAAATAAGAGAAAAAAATCAATGAAGAAAATTTAGCATTCATTTTCTTAACAGGAAAGAATATCATCTAAAATTTCAATAGATGTCAGTGGTACATAAATACTGTAAGAATAAATCTTCTCACTTAAAATCGAATAGCAATAGTAAATAAGATTGAGTAAAAGAAAAGAAAATTGTCACGATCTCAAATTCGATCGAATTTTATAAAGACATCTTCTTGCCGAAGAGAATTTTGAAAGTTAAACATATTTTTAAATAGGATCTCAAGTCAGACACATATGATCGTAAACCTAGTTTGTGACTCTCAATCGGAATATCAATCTGTATATAATTCGATCTATAAGTGGCTATATTTCAAAACAAGTCATATATAGGGAGTTGATCAGTTATTTTCGAATGGAAATAATCATAATGCTAAAGATTCTGATATGATTTGAATACTTGAGAAGAATTTATTTCATGCATCAAAGAAATATTCGAAATGAAAAGAAAAAGAAATTCATAGAATATTGATAGAATAATCATCTGGTTCAACAAGATCGAAACCTCCACCATTAAAACTAGGAATAATGAATGTTTGTTCGGAATTTTTCAGACGAGTTATTGTTAATATTTGTTTTTGTTGAAAATTTTTTATATTAAAAACCATTTGATTTGGTGATAGAGTAAAACAATCAGTACAGTTCATTGGCGTCCATTGGATTGAAACAGTATCATTGCCATTGATTCGATGTGGTGGAGATCGCAGCCAAACTTGAACTTTGGCACTTTCATGTAGACTTATAGTCATTGTTTGTGGTGAATATAATACTTCAAGATCATCATCTCGACAACGTTCAAACCAATCTTTTGGTATTGTATTAAAATATTTATCAGATGGTTTTCCAATTGATACAATTGTAAAGTATATTGTTTCTCGAATAACTTTCCATTCAGCACGACGAACTTGAATGAATCGATTAGGAATATCAGTATTCTTCTTGAAATAAATTTCTTGACATGGATATGTATCTCCACTATCAATTGAACATTTCTCATTGGAATACCAATAATCTTCCGAAGAATCATTGGAATGGATCATTTGATAATCGAATTGAATATAATTTTTTATTTTAAATACACTTTCTTGTACCCAATGTGATGGAAAGAAATTAAGCATATTTCCACCATATTCCCAATATGTTCCATACATACAAGAATTAGTCGGAGAAATCATAGATAATTGAACGTAATATTTCGATTGTGGTGAATCAGGAGGAGCATATGGAAAATGCTGCATCGCATAAGCAGTTTCTGTTAATGAAGGAGTAAAAGGATATGTGACATAAGCTCGTTGATTTATTTCATCAATTGCATATGTTGTCAAACCGGAATCAGGAGAAAATACAATTTGAGGTGGAAAATATGGTTGAGCACAATCGCCTAAATGATAACATATAATAAAATACACAAAGTGCCAGAAAATTTTCATTATCTAAAACAGAGACTAAATAAAAATATTTCTAGGATTCTTTTATTCTTTAATAGATGTATAGGTTCGATTTGTAGTGATATACAATAAAATAAATCCTCATGCAATTATCAATTGATTAAAATACTTTTTTCTTCTGATATTGTCTGAAGGCTTTTCATTGAAATCGATCTGTCGATCTATTTGATTTAGATCAGTTTTTGATGCGAAAAAAAACTTGATTTCAAGATATATCTCGAATTACTTCAAACTTGTTTTTTAATATACTAATCGCAATTATTTTTAAGCGATCATGATTGAGTAATGACAAAGAAGAGCAAGGCTGCCAAACCTCCTGGTTTTTGAATTTTCTTCTTGCCTTAACTTTTAGTGGCAATTTGAATAAAAATCATGAAGCATAATCTTCTATTGAGTGTCCTAAAAGTTTTCCTATGTATTTCTAATATTAAATTTAACTTTATTAGCAAATTTTTTTTTTAATTGAAGCTGAAAATATCGAGTTTTAGTTGATCTAGAGGACTTCGCATGCTACTCTCCAAAAGCCATCATCTATGATCAAAACACAAAATCCAGCTTACTTCATAAAATGCGAATAGCTCAAATTCTACTAAAACTTTTCATTTGATTTTTCATATGGATAGATAGAGCTCGGCGAATTCGACAGAAATTTATATATTGATAAATTTTTAGACATATTTTTGAGGCAAACTATATGGATAACTCGTATAAAAAGTCGAAATCTTTGTATTTTGATCATAGATGATGGTTTTTTTTCGGTAGTAGTATGCGTGCTCGTCTAGACCACCTAAAACTCGATATTTTCAGCTACAAATAAAAAAAATTGCTGATAACATTCAACGTAACAGTATTCTATGATCATCTTCTGAGCAATCAAGATTTATTGAAAAAAATTCGATCATCAGAAAAATTTAGTCATTTTGCTACGGTATCATGGAGAGTATAAATGATAATTTTCCGTTTCTATGCATTGATATTTTTAGTTCAAATTCTAAGTAGAATTTACTTACTGTCTTTTGTGAGTGATTGCGAAATAAATAGTATTGTTGACTCCATGATTATCTTTATTTTTTCTCATATCATATAAATAATACTGCAGAAAAATTTGGCCATTATTTCATTAGCAGAAGATACGAATTATTTACGCCACCAAAAATCTAGTTTCACTTGAAAAAGGCAACAAAAAAAACGTCCTGATTTTATGCAAGAATCTCCTGGTGACCTCCTGTCGTCTCGGCAAGTCTAACTTAAAAAAAACTTACCAAGTCGAGAAAAAAATATAAATGGCAATAATTTATTTTATTTGTTAGCACATATGACAAATAAAAGTTACAAAGAAATAAATTAAGTATATCGGTTTTCATAATTGTAGAGTAATATACTCACATCTCCAGATAGTGTATTGATAACACCCAAATTCAATCCAGGATCAGTGTCAAGATAACCTGTGATCACTTCAGACGGGTTGTTGTCAACGAACAAACTTGCACCGTGCTCGAAGGTGCCATCGCCTTTACCAAGTAACGCAATCAGACTATTTTCAACATAATTAGTCATGGCTAAATCCCAATTTGTATCATTGTTGAAATCATAGGATACAAGTAGGGTGGATTGAAGCGATCCACTAGGTCCCTTGACTGTAGAATGACTTCTACAGTTTAAGTTTCTATTTCCCAAATCGCATTAACTGAGATGATGTAGTGTATCCTTCTATTTGCTTTAATGTGCGTCACTATCATATTCCAATCGATCTTGATTTTCTTCTTCTTCTTTTTCCTCTCGATTAATCTTTGGTTTTCCCTGACACTGCTGATTTGTTAGTTACAGACACCTCTCATTGACTGTCTTTGAAGAAGTGCTGAAATCTGATTGGCTGATTGCGCCTCTATGCAGAAATTTTAGTTTTATAAGAACTATAGAGACTGCAAGTTGTGATTAATACCCCATCTGCAAGATCTTTTGCTGCGATACAAAACCTGTTATTCCATTTCTTTCAGAACATTTATCCAATGAACCCATCCAAAAAATCCTAAACTTTGGTATGTTCGTCTGCTATGGCAAAGTTGTCCGCTGTGCAGTAGTTAAGGACTCAGAGTACCTCCATAGTATAGTACTTCATGATCCAAGGTACCCGCCTAGTATAGGAGTCGAGCTATCTCGGTCCCCACTATCGGTCTGACGAAACCTCGTGTTGTTTGGGACGCATTGTAGAATGCTTTTAAAAACCTTATATTCATGCGAACAACACTAAGAAAAATCTCGGTCCAAATACTTCTTTCTATTAGTGGCACTCTGTAGATAAACACACAAGCACGCAGTTAATTTCAAGATTAAGATCCTGACTGCAGTCAAGGAAATATCCTATACTATCACATCTAAAATAGTCTATATAATCAAATTTATTAGTAAATAAATTGACATGGCTTATATATTCACTCAAATATAATAGATTCTTTAATTAAAAAAAAGCGAGCAAATTCAGTTTAAAAAAATATATTAATCATTATTTCTGTTTGAATAAAGTAAATGAACTGGCTGAAGCATCTGGTATCTTTTTGCCATTATAATAGACATAATAATTGTCTTTGGCATAACCATTGTTTGAAGCTCCGAATGAACTGACAGATATAACATCCAATTTTGTGCCCATATAATAAACATAATAATTATCTTTTGCATAACCACTACCCAAACCTTCAAATGAGCTAACAGATATAACATCCAATTTTTTGCCCATATAATAAACATAATAATTATCTTTTGCATACCCATAACTCAATGTTTTAAATGAACTGACTGATATAACATCTATTTTTTTATTCAAGTAATATACATAATAATTATCTTTCGCATAATCATTACTTAACACCTTAAATGAGCTAACAGATATAACATCTAATTTTTCACCTGCTAGATAAACGTTATAATTATCTTTAGCGTAAGCACCATTTAAATGTTCAAATGAACTAACAGATATAACATTTAATCTTTTACCCAGATAATAAACATTATAATTATCTTTCGCATAACCATGACCTAACACTTTAAATGAACTAACTGATATAACATCTAGCCTTTTATCCAAATAGTACACATTATAATTATCTTTTGCATAATAAAGACCTAAAGCCACAAATGAACTAACAGATATAACATCCATTTTCCTTCCTACATAATAAACATTATAGTTATCCTTAGCATATCCATGGCCTAAAGATTTGAATGAACTGACAGATATAACATCCAGCTTTTTATCCAAATAATACACATTATAATTATCTTTTGCATAACCATTATTTAATTCTTGAAATGAACTAACAGATATAACATTCATCTTTTTGTTCATGTAATAAACATTCCATTTATCTTTCGCATAAAAATTCTGTAAGACCTCAAACGAGCTAGCAGAGTCCACATTCATTTTTTCACCTGCGAAATAGATATTATAACGGTCTTTACCGTACGCCGGATTTAAAGCATAGATATCTGTTGCTAGTCCTGGTTTAACAGTACTTATTGCTCGTAATTTATGATTCAGACGCCTATTTCCATCATTATATAATCGATGATGAAAAGAAAATCCCAATCCTTTGTTAATAAATAGTAAGCAACATAAGACTACGATATACATCGAAGTTAAAGTCATCGTCGATTCTAAATGGAAAATATTTAAGATGTCATTTCTCACACATCGACATTTCTCGTTTCAGAATCAATGTGATGAATTTTAAAAATGGTAATATACTCACAATATTACTTTTCAGTATTTTGTGAAATACTATATAAAAGTAAAAATATATACTCTCCTCTTATATATGTTACAATATTTATTCTCATCTATATCCTCCTATTACAAGAAGAAATAAATCTATTAATCAATATTTAATATATATGTATGATTAATTCGTATATACAAGGTGACCCATAAGTAACGAAACAGTATTCGTTTCGATTTCTTTCTTATATATCATCAGTTTAGACTTATACTTGTATCATAGGTATATTTTTGATTGCTTGACATACTCTTAAAGTTTCAGCTCCGTAGAATGAGAATTTGTTAAGAATAGTACACATATGTCTTATGTACTCAAACAGTAATGAACTAAAACTCACAGTTTTCCTGCTAAATTTTCTTTTTTTCTCTTCTCAATAACAGTATCTTTTGGTGAATAATCTGTAACGAAAAAATGATGGGCAGGATTGTTGGTTGATATCAGAACCTGGTCTTTGTTCGAGTACGTAGCTGTTGAGCTTGCTCACCGTTGCTATCGTTCAAATATACTTTCCTTACTTGTAAGAGGACTTTTATTTCAACACTGTTCTTTTCTTCACATATAAGTTTTATGCGAAGCTGCTTCCTCCATTTTTCCATCGAATACCCACTCGCTATATATACACCTCTCGTTCTCTTCCTTTTCTCTTAAAGAGTTTGATTTACATCATCTGATGATACTGTTATGTATGATATAATATAAGTATGATAGCGGTGAAAATGAGGACTACGTTGGTATAATATCGCATGTAATCTCATCCGATGATGATGTTACCTGTGATATTATATAAGTAAGATATCGATGAAGACTCTCATTACGTATATGTTGCATTACATATGAGTTACTTTTCTACTATCACGTAAGGGTGATATCGGTTAAGGTTAATTCTATACGATTATGATGTCACTGAGGGATGATAATGTGCACTGATGATTTCAATATCACCCATTCTGAAACGATCTATGTAATTATCAGCACATAAACCAATTCTGTAAGTTTTTTCTAAGTATTGTGCACAATATTTTATTCAAAAAGCTTTGAATAGTACGAATGAAACTGAAAATGTCTAATTTAAGAGACAAAAGTTGATATTAGTAGGAATAGAAAAAAAGATAATTTAGCAGGAAAACTGCAAATTTTGTTTCATTACTGCTTGAGTACATGAGACATATGTGGACTATTGTCAACAAATTCTCATTCTACAGAGCTGAAACTTTAAGAATAAGTCAAGCAATCAAAGATATACCTGTGATACAAATATAAGCTCAAACTGATTATGTATAAGAAAGAAATCGAAACAAATACTGTTTTCCTACTTATGGACCACGCTGTACATTAGCTTGTGAAACATATAAAAGAAATTTTTTTCTCAATCAAAGGTAAAATATATGTATACATCAATAAATATTAACTATCAATCTCTTTCTGTACTCTTTCGATATGATATACTTTAATTGATAACAAAATTTTCTATGATAAAACTAATCAATTTTCTAAATATTAGAAGTATATAATTTGATAAGAATAATATTTCATGTGGTTTGCTAAAATGAAAAGAATCAACGATAAAAGTTAACAATATTTGCTTCAAAAAAAAAATCGAAAATGATATAACAAACTCTGTGTGCCGTTTGTATTGAAACGGGACAGTATCGTGAAAAGATCTCTCTCGTTTTATTTTTATTGCACAGACAATATTTTAATATATATTAATTTCAAATGAATAAGAGATGAAAAAATATAATATATCTACAATTCTGAATCATGCAAATCAATGTGTAATCCATCTTCTCTCTCCTTCTCAAGAAAATAGTGAAAATATAAATTTTAACTTCAAGATTACAACTAACTTTCAATAATATATGCTCCATTACTATCTATGACTTGTCGCCAGCGCTCTGGTAGAGAAAGGATCCCTCGTTCGAAGAAGTTGGCAATAGATATCAGCAGTGATGATGCAGCCAGCTGGAAGAAGTTTCCGATGAATAATCCCTTTTACACCCCACCAAACGCTCAATATAATCTTTTTTAGATGAAGGTCACATCACCAGTAATAAGATTATGGAGTCATTGATAGTTGCGAGGAGATGTCATCAATTCCACACAAGCATTAACCCTCTGTTGGAGCTGATGTAGTGACATTTTATGTGGTATCCAAACACCATATTATCACGTTTTGTCTAATTCACCCAGGTATCTTTCACACTGTAGTATGAGAGTACACAAGTCGGCCTGCTAAACATTGTGTAGTCAGTCTTGGATCTTCTTCAATAAACTGCTTTAAGTGGTTCATATTCACCTCTGGTGGTCTTCCAGTATGAGGAAAATCGTCGATTTCGAAGTTACCGTTCTTGAAACAATTCAACCAATGTTATGCTCTACGGATGGAGAGTATATCATTGCCCACCGTGTTGCTTCCGTTACTTTGTGACCTAAACGGAACTCATGAAGCAGAAGCACACGCAACTCCTTGCGAGATATCTTTATTTCTAATTCACGATCAACATCCATATCCATAGTTTTGTTGTCCTTCAAAAGATATTCGTACCCTCTATATATACACCCTTAGTATGAAAACTTCTAGAACTTTCTCGACTATTCTAGAAAATTTCGTGCCAATGCAATAACATCTGTTCGTTTTTTAAATTAGTTCTTTTTTTTTTAAGTTTCATCGTTTATCGATTCTTTTTATCTTATCGGTTAAAACAACATTTACATTTAGGACATTCCATGATGACAATATTTTGAGAATTCAAATACGAAGAACAGTTGTATCCCTACATATTTTGAACGGATCCATATCTTCTATACAATTTTTAATTTTGTTCAAAGGTGTTACAAATAGTAAAATAACGAAGAACTTTAATGACAATTATCACGTATGTTAGTAAACAGAAGAGAAACTATCTTTACGGAGAACAAAACGACAGATAGGAAGAGACATAGACAAAAAGAAGTCATGCTATTAGATCCTACAAAAAAATGAAAAAAATATCTATGAATCTTCAAACCTCAATTTTTGAAAAAGAAATAGAAATAGTCCATGTCCACTATGTAGAAATAAATCAAGAGAAAGAGAACAGTCATTACATGAAGAAATGTACGATGTGTGTACATATACTATGAAGAATTGAAAAAATTGTTTGCTCACATTGAATTGGAAACAATATCGATGAAGGACACTGGCAACCGAAAAGTGTGTAAACTGATCAGTTGGAGCATTCATCATCATGACATAGCAAATAATCAAAGTAAACACTTAATACATATTGCTTCATCATCATCATCGTTTATCGTGACGTAAGAAAAAATTCAGGTGCAAATTTCATACATATTACATTCTTCATCCTTATTATCATCACCATGACATAAGCAAAAACCAAGGTACAAACATTTTCGAATGCATGTATATATACAAAGAGTTTCATCCTAAATATAAAAAGATATTTCACAACACTATGACATCAAATACTGTATTCAACAAAAATATTGAGAAGGAAATTTCAATTGATATACATGATGGAAAGTCATTTCAAGTTCAAATGTCTATTGATGGTGCTCGCACAATTTCTGCATTATCACCACGCATTATATTAACATTTTATAATATCTCAAAAGTTATCAATGTTCCATCGAAAATGATTGATCCTTCTTCTAAACAACAATTCATTCAACGAACTCTTCTTGACAAAGTCTCTGGTCAAATTTATCCTGGACAAATTGTTGCACTTATGGGACCATCTGGTAATTAAAACATATACATTTTTATTTCTTTTTCTCATAAATATCTATTTATTTGATTAGGATCTGGTAAAACAACATTATTAAATACATTATCTGGACGAGCATTAAATGGAGTTACTGGTGATATTTGGTTTAATAATCAAAAATATGATAAAACTATGAAAAGAAAACTAGCTTATGTTTTACAACAAGATTTATTTTTTGAAAATCTTACTGTTAAACAACAATTAACATATACAGCATTACTTCGATTACCAAATAATTTATCAAAAAATGATAAACTTGTTCAAGTTGAACAAATTATTGATCAATTACATATTCGAAAATGTGAAAATACTCCAATTATGTTAATTTCTGGTGGTGAAAAGAAACGTGTAAATATTGGTACAGAATTATTAACAAATCCAAGTATCATCTTTCTTGATGGTAATATTATTCTTTTCATTCTAAAATATAAATAATCTAATTTAATATAGAACCAACATCTGGTTTAGATAGTACATCAGCAGTATCATTAATTGATATTCTTCGTGATTTATCAAAACAAGGTAAAACAATAATCACATCTATTCATCAACCATCATCACAAATTTTTCAATCATTTGATCAACTTATTCTATTAGCTGATGGAAAAACTATTTTCATGGTAAAATACTACAGTAGTGAATATTTTCTTGAGGAAAGTTTATTTATTTTCTTTTCATCTATATTTAGGGTAAACCATCAAATGCACTTTCTTATTTTGGTAGTTTGGGTTATCATTCTCCAAGTCAATATAATCCTGCAGATTATATTATGGATCTTGTTAATCAAGATATGAAAATTCGTGAAGAACTCAAAGAAGCATATCTTCAAAATCGAATGATAATCAATGAAAATAAATCAATTGATGAATCATCACAAGAATATTTAATAGGTGAACCATCAGGAAATGAATCTGATCTAATAAATCCAGATAATGTTAATTTGATAGTAAATAAAAATGAAGGAAAATGGCCAATTGGATTTCTACCACAAATGTTAATTCTTTTTCATCGTAGTTTTCTATTAACTGGAAAAAGCCAATTTACTCTTCTTAATATGGGCCAAGCAATAGCGCTTGCTGTTATCGCTGGCCTTTGTTGGTTGCGAATGGATTTTACTGAAGACACAATACCTGATCGATCATCCTTTATGTTTTTTATCATGACCTTTTGGCCATTTCATACATTATTAGTGGGTTTGTTATCCTTTCCATTAGAGCGTGAGGTTATTGAAAAAGAACGAGCAAGTGGATCCTTTCGTTTATCAGCATATTTCATTGCAAAATCATTAGCTGAAACTCCACTTAAATTAGTTCTACCAACATTATTTCTTATCATTGCTTATTGGATGGCAAGAATTAATGATAATTTTGGTATTTTTCTTGGTATTCTAGTTTTTCAACTACTTTCAATTCTCGTAGCTGAATCACTTGGTCTCTTGCTGGGTGCAGCATTGAAAAACTTGCAATATGCACTTAAATTTGCTACCGTCATTCTCTTTAGTTTGACGTTAGCTGGTGGCTTTTTTATTAAACATCTACCATATTGGTTAGGTGTATGGGTCGTATGGCCATCATTTTTCGAATATGCTTACATTGCATGCCTTCGATTACAATTCAAAGGTGGACAAGTATATCAATGTGTTGATGGATCAATAATAGATTCATGTCGAAATAATATTACTGGAACATTTATTAGTAATCAAGCATTGGAATATTTCGAACCTGGTATTGACATTGGCTATAATTTTTTAGTTCTTTTTGGAATGTTTGTAGTCTTTCGTACAGCTGCATATCTTGCATTACGATTTGTGAAAAATACTAATGGTCGAACATAATTAATTTACAGTCTTTTTCTCCTCGTTGACTACCACGATCACAATTTTGTTGTATACAGGATGACGTAAAAGTCAGTTTACCCAAAAACAAATTAAATATCTCCATTACAGGTTGTGCAAACGAGCTGATTTTTTTACTAATAATAGAGGCATGTTCAAGCTTCGTACCTATAAAAACATGTCTAGAGAAACCCTTTGTTAAGTATTACTATTGATCTCAACAAAAAAACGTTTTAATTTTTGACAGATAAGAGAAAAAATAATATACTTAACAAATGGTTTCCCTAGGCATGTTTTTATGAATATAAACTCTGTACATGTCTTTATCATTGATAGAAAGATCAACTCATTTGCTCGAGTCGTAATGGAGATATTCAAGTTTTTTATTGTATACATATTTATGACTCAACCTTTATAAAACTATTTCACTTTGTTAAAGATATGATTTCTGAGGAAGTATAAATATAAAGTTAAATTTTGTAATTCGAAAATCGAGAGAGAGTTTGTATGGATATTTCTCATCATTTTTTTAATTTAAATACACTCAAAATGAATTAATCATATCGTAACTTACAAAATATAATGTATCAATTCACTACAGCAGCAGCCAAAGAAAATAATGAATGCACATCTGTATCATTTGACTTATAGGCATGAATGATAAATGACTTCATAGTAGTCATTGTTTCAATAATTTTCCATAACTTTGCTTCGATTTTTGATTTTTATTTCAGAATGTACATTGATTTTTTAATTCGTTTTACAACATTTTTGTAGAGAATTAGATATTTTTTGAAGATTTAAAATTTGATGAATGAATAATGAAAGTTGATTTTTCTACAAAATAGAATTTTTGAAAAAATCTCAACGTAATATTTTCTAAATTTGGAAGTTTTTAAATGAATTTCACAACAAGTAACGAGAATAGTTGATAGCAATTTAAAATATAGAAACTAGGGGTGGCACTTTATCTTTACTATACTTTGAAAAAAGTAAAGTAAAGTAAAGCATTTCACTTTACTTTACTCAGTAAAGTAAAGTGAAATGTTTTACTTTCCTCGGTAAAGTAAAGTAGATCTACTTTACCAGAATAATAAAGTAAAGTAAAGTAAAGTAATATAACCAAGTTAATTTTATTATTGATTTATCAAGTCATTATCATGCATTGATGCAGTTACAATATACTAAAGTTTATATAAAACCTTTTTTTAATAAATAGCTGCAAAAAAAAACAAAAACTGCGAGTATGTCATATTTTTAAATTTAAAGTCTCGTTTCCTTTAATGTACGTATATAATAAAAAATTGATATTATTTCAATAGAATTAATTCATTTGGTGAAAATAAGTTATAAAGGCAGCTTATTCTGTTTCTACTTATTTCGCAATTATTTAGCATAATATTGCATACTATGATCGCAAATCATGTGATTTTCTCTTGTTTTTTGAAAGTTATATCTAGAAAATTTTATTACTGCGCTGCCTAACATATATGTCACTGGTTTTTAATGTATTTTATATAGAGTTGAAACATACTCTTAGTCCTTTGATGTAATATGTTAAGAGAGTGCCCAGGTTATATGAAGAATACAAAAGAATTAACTAGTGAAACATAGAGGATATCAAACAAATAATTTTATAATTAGTGTTATGGTGTCACAGGTATTAATCATAATATGATAAGAATAGTTTTCAAACTTATATCTTACCAAACGTCAATTTTGCATAAGAGTCTTTCAATTTTTATGAAAAGCATGATACTATTTTTTTGTGTGCTAGAGTAAAGTCACTATTTCAAGCTTACTAAATCAAAACTATAATACAACGTCATTGTATACTGTGAGCTTTCTCTCCGAATCGAAATGTCTTTGAAAATAAAAAAAACAAAATACTAGTCTGTCTTATCATTCAATCAGCAAAACCATAGACAAAAATGATGGCTAGTTTTGAAAATTATGTGACAGATACTCAGTATGAACCCATCGGTAGAGAAGAAGTGAAAAGTTTGAAAACGAAACCGTTAAGAAATGGTATGACACTTTTTAGCAAGCTTAGTATAGTGGGCTAAAAAGGGCTTTTATCCGCCCCTGTCCTTTACAATTCAGTCAAGACACGTCGTATAAACTTGAAATTTTTAGCAATACGAGCTCATAAGCACTGTTGATCAATCTAAAAATTCTAGATTGTTTGCTTGTTTCATCTTTGACTTACAGAATTTTTGCTTGTGATACAAAAGTACACCCCTGCTGTTATCTATAGTGTTGTCTTTTTTTCAGTTATAGGTAATTCTATGTCCTCTCTTTTCATTTCTATCCTTTGTTAAATGGTTATTAAAGTTTAGTGACAGGAAATACATCGTCTTGTTTAACAGTTTTTTGTTGGAAAATGAACAAAAAGCCTTTAGAACAAAAACATTGATTATGATGAACGGTATAAAGAAGTATTAGAATCAGCTGATATAATTCATCATTCATGTGAAATGTAGTTTTTGTTCAATAATTATGTGTTTCTTACATTTCTATGATAGATATCAGAAACATCGAGATTTTTTTCTATATTGTAAGCTTGCTCTCGTTCGTTTTCTTTGATTTCTGTTTAACGTATAACCAGGATAAACAGTTTGAAAATAATTTTTTTGCTGTGGTTTTACTTATATAAGATTCTTGATAAACAAAATATCTTTCTAATGTGAGAGATTCCTACATGACAGATCGGAGATGACATCTATTCTCGGATGAACCGCAAAATTTCTCATACAATATTGAGTTTTGTTACTTCCGAAGTTCTCACACAAAAATCAGATTTCTTGAGACTATGGACATTCTGGTTTATTGATAAACAAAAATTCTGTAAGTCAAGGATGAAATAAACAAACAATCTAGAATTTTCAGATTGATCAGCAGTGCTTACGAGCTCGTAGTGCTACCAATTTCAAGTATATACAATCTGATTTGACTGAATTGTAAAGTTTTCAATTTTTGACCATTTTACCTTGGAAGAACAGAAAATTGGTCCTAACTTTAGGAAATCAGTGTTGAGCACTTTGATCAATGTCTTTGTCTGTTCAATATATGAATTCAAAAAAAACGAATGACTGAGTAATTATTTAGTGGTTTTAAATAATTCTAAGTAATTGTAATAAGTAGATATTTAGAAGAAAAAATCTTTTATTTTATTTAGTACAAGATAAATTGTATTCAAACAATTTCTTCTCTATTACAACATGTTGTTTTACAAATTTATGTTGTTATAAATCAAACGACGAGTATAAATGACTTTCATTTATTTTTTATTTAATACTTTACTGAATAGTTCCGTACTAAAATGAGATTTAGTTTGATTTAAATTAAATTGAAAAATAAACGAAGTCATACATTGTTGGTTTAAAGAGTTCATTCGAAATTCGTATTTGTTGTTCATTAGTTTCCTTTTTTTGGCATCTTTGGTAATTTTGAAATACTACTGATATTTCGTTCGTCGACCTGAATATTCACTGTTTCTACACCACATTGTGCTAGAGAATAATGAAGTATTATTTATGTTACGGTTAAAGTAAAGTAATTCACTCTTCATAATATCAAATTTGCAGTTGTCCGAAATAAAAAATGGTCTTCAATGTAGTTCATTTACGATTGATGCTTCTCGAGCAAATATGTCTGGCTGCATAATTTTTATTTTTACTGGATAATATTTGAAATTAAATATGAAAAATAAAACTAGTTGATACACACTGTTTTATAAATACATAATCCTAGGTTGAAAAATCCGGTGATCCGGATTCTGATACGGATGTAATCGGATTTTGTTGGAGCTCGACGAAAACCGATGGAATCCATTCAGAGATCAGTCGTATTCACTTGGATTTTTTTTCAAATGATACGAAATCATGTTTACTTTTGTCCTTTTATTTTTTTCTTCAACATAAGTGCGTAAACATTCAGAAGAGAACTTTTAAATGAAATAAATTAACGCTCTTTATTAATATTGTATATTTATTCAAAGTTATAACTTACTGCACTAATAATCGATTTGTTGTTTGAATTTCTTCACTATTTGAGATCATTTAATTTAAGTTTGATGTATCAAACAAGAACTTTTTTTTTAAATTAAAAGCAACAAGTAGTATTATGTATTTTTGATTTTAAACTAACAATATCACTCTTACTCAATGCTCTTTTATGACCTTTTTTCCGATACTCAAGTCCAATGGTTCACATTGAACTTGAGTATCCATTTCAGTATCATTCGAGCTTTCACTAAATTTAATAGATCTTTCTATTTTATTAATTTTACGTATCTTCCGTGGACGACGTATGTAATTAAGACGCTTTACCGGTTTAACTGGCTAAGACCGGGATTTTCTCATGGAGCGTTTGCAGTTGGTACTGATGTGGCTAAAACTAATGGTAATAATGGGCATTCAGATGATAATTGTTTTGGTAGTAGTAATGGAGGTGGTGTTCGTGATGAAAAGGGTCATGAAGTAGGTGACACCCATATTGGAGCAGTTGATGATGATGATGAAGTATCAACAACAGTATAATCTTGAGTGTTCATAATGTTTGTTTTGAGAGGTTGCTCAATTGTTTGATTGGTTCGGTACTTGTGTTGATGTTGCATATTATGATCTTTTTTCTATAACAAAATAAACATTTATTCATAGGATTACATAGGAATGAATAGAAAAAAAACAGAAACATGTTTCAAATGGAGATATATGGGAGTAACGGAAGATATCTTTAATAATGGAAAAATGTCAAGAGCAATATAAGGAAGAAATTGAATTATCTGATTTCAGTTTTGAGTTGTTGGTTTTGTTTTTTTCTGGTGAATGGATCATGACGGGCAAGTTCCTTGCAAATATCTGGATTGTTACAACTATCAAAAATAAGTTTTGACGTAGGATTAAAAACTTCATTTTCATCACGAATCATGGGTATATTGGGCATTGATGTAATGGAATATTTAGTAAAGAATTTTTTGAATTGAGTATAAATGTATCATGTAGGATGGTTAAAAACATGATAATATTTTGATTAGTTTGTTACTGAACGATATGAATAATCTGTTGTACGAATTCATATTAAAGTAAAATTAATTTAATACTACGTCATTCATGATTAAACTCTTGTAATGTTAACAAATAACGTATAGCACGAAGTAGTGCACATTCGATAATATTAACGAAAACATGTTGAGGATGATCCAATTTATATGGTACAACATATAGTTCAGGAGCTTCTTTATGATACATAGACGTATTGAGATTAGTACCGATATTTTTTATATTAACACCAAGAAAGAAATTTGGATTTTGAATTGCAGAAATTAGTTTAATATTTGAATGATGATCATTAGCTTTCTGTAACATTTTATTTACGTTATCAAATGAATCGTTGGAAGTAAATTAGATATCATCAGTATAGCTGAAAAAAAAAGAAAAATCATAAAACCATTTATTGTATGATATATGAACCTACTGACCATATAGATCATTTGAATTATTTTGATGTTCAATTAATTTTTGTTCTCAATGTTACATAAATATATTGGCTAATGTTAAAGTAAATGTTGAACTCGTAGCACCGCCTTTTATTTGATAGTAATATTTTTGCTCATAATAGAAAACATTTTCTATTAAAATAATGCAAACTAAACATTCTGTAACATCAATGGCCACACTTTGAACATGTGTATACTTAAAATGTTGAAGAAATTGTTTTAAAATAGAAAAAGACTCTTTCTGTGGTAATATCGTATGAAGATCGGGATATATAATTGAAGACAACGAATAAAATGAGCATCATCAATAATTGTTGTATCGATAAGACACTAGACCGTAATGGTGTACTTTTCTGGGTAGATTTATATATAGAAACTAATTTATAATAAAATTACTTTGTGATTTTGTATGAAATACAAATAAGTTAATCGTATTTTCTTTTGATCTGGTAATATCTTTTTATATTACCATTCTTTATGAATGATGATTTAATTTAAGTTCTCTAAATGTAAATTATTGTTCGATTATTAATAATTACTAGAGTAAATAGATACGTATTAACATACTCTCGAGCAACATTAACAAAATCAATTGAAATAAATGTATTTGATTTTGAGTTTGACCGAGTAAAATTACCTTCTTTAAATGCCATATATTTTAATAATTTTGAAGCAATTTCGCTAGCGATTTCAAGAAGACTAAGCAAAGCACAAGTTCGAGGAAATATTATTAAGTCCTTTTCGAACTATTTTGAATAGATGATCATCAGTTTATGATGCAAATTTGAATTCGGAATGTAATACTGAAAGCATCATCTTAAAAGCATTGATTGCAACACCATCATCAGTAAAATCAGAAGAAGAAACATTAAAAAAATCATAGATACGTTCTTTTGAATTTGAAGATGAACTAGGTTCAATAATGCCTTGCTCTTGACGAAACCGTTTTATATAAATATCACTAATTAGAGCTAGGATAAAGCAAAGCACAAAAATTTCCAAAACTTAAAACAAGATGAAAGAGTAGGAAAATTTTTATTAAAGGCTTACAGCAATTTAGTTCAATACTAATATCAGATAAATGCTTTTTAAAACAAAATTTAGGTGATTTCTGAACTATTTCGTGAGCAATTATTAATAAATGATCAATTGAAGCAACATTAGATATTAACTGTGTATTTTGTGGTGGAATGAATTCAGTAATAGTTAGCAAATGTCAAAACTTTAATCGACCGAGAATGTCAACATCTTCTTTTTTCTGATGCATTACTTGAAGTGTTGAATTCATTTTACTACCAGTTGTAGCCAAAACTATAAATGAATAGGAGTTAGTGAATTATTAAAGAGATGAAAATAAAGATGTACACATCGACGATGTAGCATCCTTTGCATGTATACATTGTCGACCAGTTATTCGATTATAATTAACAAGGCCATCAACATCAGCACATATAAGATTAATACCAGTTATATGTTTTGAATCAGATGGCGAATAAAAACCAAAAGTTGATAAAACTACATCGCCTTCGTCGTGGCATGAGAATGTTTCGATTGTTGCCAAATCTTTCGTTATTGCTAGTTCGATGTAAACTTCAGTCATAAAGGAAGCTTTTGTTATTTTTGTTGCTATTGTTGATAATTTAGATGTTTGTGATGGATCGTGGTCATAATCAATTTGATTAGCTTTTTTGTCAATTTCAGGATAATAAATGCCTTCATAATGGTTGATATAACTATTGTTATTTGTCTCTAAGTGAAATAATAAGACAATTACTAAATAAAACTACAACTAGATGTTCTATGCATGGATCTTGACAATCAGTTTTCAGTCGAAGCTATTTTGTTTCTTTCTTCAGTACTCACTGTGATTTACTCTAATACAATCATATTCAAATTCTACCCAGTATTTCCAAGCGGAGAAAAACGGGTTTTTCTGGATTTCAAATCCAAAAAAATCTGAAAATGCAACGACGACGTTCTGTTGTAAATGGAGGAATTTCAAGCTGAAATTTCTGTCATACGCAAGGCTTCGTGATTGTTAGAACATTCAAGAAGTTTCTGCGCAAACAGATATATCTTTCTCTAAATTTTCACGAAAACTCGATTTTCTGACTCTACTGTGATATAATTTGCTGAAACATTTAGGATATTATGAGAATCACAAGATCTACATATAGTAAAAATTTTAGCTCGAAATTTCTTCATTTATCAGAGGATACTACTGTTGGATTTTAAATCCAAAAAAATTCGAAAAATTTCAAATTCGTTGTTTCTTCCTTGAGTATATCTAATATTTGACAGGTCTAGAATTTAGTGATTATTAAAACAACTTATCTATTCATTCTTCAAACATAGTAGTTATGCGAACGTTGTAAACTGACTTAAAGAAAGCATCTGATCTTTTCTAAATCATAGCAAATTGTTAAAATGATTTGACTGAATGAATTAAACATACGATCAATTCATAAAGAAAGCATTTGTTCGTATTTGAAATACACCTATCATATGAGCATTTTGAGCGGATCAACCAAATCTCTGTTTGGTATCTAGAAAAGTCAACGAGTCATGTTCGAGACGGGGCAGTTATGTGAGAGATGTTTCATAACTAAACGACTGAGCTGCTAGCTATTGAATTACTAGAAGTTTTTTGACGAAATACCATTCAAAAATACCGTTAACAGATATGTTGTTATTACACATCGACATTTACAATCAACCTTATTTTAATGCTCTTGAGCAATCTAATATAAATGATCTTTGATTTTTTAAGATATACAGATAATCTTATTGTTAACCCTTTGTTGGCGGGGTTTTTTAAGAACAATGATAAAAGAAAGAAATTTCCATTATACACTGTTGAAAATTACTAAATACACTATGTTCGGATTTTTCTAATGCTTCGAAGTACTGACAGGATTACCTTATAAATACAGGAAAAGTACTCTACAGGCTATTTCTATTCACTTCTGATTGATTTGAAATATATATCATTCCTTAACTTTGAGAAAATACTCGAGGTGGTATATATACCACGCCCGTCAACAAAGGGTTAATGAAATAATATCTAGCTAAGAATCAGCAAGGAGAAGAAACATATTCTATAGAAAAGGCAATGAAAATATAAAATGACACGTATGCTCTTGTTTTAAAATATCTATAAATAAAATAAAAAAATGTTATTTGTTCAGTAGGTTTTTACCCCCTAAAGATAATTGAATTGATTTTATTTATATCCCTTTATTATTTACAATACGAGACCAATTTGGAACTGGTGCTTCGATTCGCATAATTGCATATAATTTATATCTTCTTAAAACGATATTCAAACAGATGTAAAAGCGTGATGTAACAAATTAAAACGAATTCTAATTAAGTAGAGAATACAAACTAATTGAAACAATTTCACCAATAAACACAAGTGCACATGAATCAAAAATAAAAATCTTTTCAACATAAGTTAATCTGGATGGTGTCATGTTCGCATGAACGTCTTTGTCGAATAATCCTCACTAATATAGACATAAAGCAACGATACTTCTATATCAATCCTTTTAACCGTGACACAGAATGAAAAAAAAAGTGCTATGACTATTCTCTTTTGTCTCAGAATAAACCCTATTATCGAGCTTTACGAGTACGAACACAAAAAAGTAGGTTCTCCATCATATACATTAAACTGAGAAATATTTCCCTCATTGAAAATTCCCTTAAATCACATTATAATTAATAACAATTTACCTATGTACGCGTCTTCTTCATGAAAAATCGTTGTTCTTGTCAGTTTAGTATACAATAGACATTAACATTTGGTGCATACATGAAAATATATCCTTTAACATACAAGATTTCTTCTAAAATATTCATCGTAGATTCACTATATTTAATCAATCCATATATCACATAATCCTTCTCAATCATCCTTCATCAATAAGATCAATGACAAGTTTTTTAAGAATTTCAAATGTTGAATATATTTTCACTAAAAAGTCATTGTCAATTATGTTTAATCAATAAAATCAGTAAACAAATTTTTTAATAATTGCAAAGCCTCAGTAGATTTCAAGTGTATATATATTAAATGAAAGATCACAAAGAATTATCGCTTATCGATACATAAAAAGTTTAATATTATTCAGAATTTTCATATTTTGAGTAAATTTTAAATTTAAAGACTGATTAGACTTTGAATGTATATATTTATTTGGAGTGGCTATTCAGAATCATTGGTGCGATATTTATTGAAGGCAGAATAATTTTTAGGTGCAAAGATATATATTATGTTTTCAGTCAAATATTTTACATGAGATCATGGTGTTTGGAATGTAAAAATTGGCTGCAGTTACGATAGAACATTTTCAATTAATGAATATTTTTCTTTTCTTTGATAAATATTCATTAATTTTGAATCTAGTAATCTGTAGAAGACAAATGAAAAATGAATAAATGGTAGCAGTTTTTCATCAAGAAAACACATGAACTGCGCTCAACATCAGTGTTGTATGGCAATATGATATTTTGTAATTACTTTTCATTCTTTTAATCATCCATTCTGCTTTCTATGTCATATTATCATTTTGTCCTTACTAATAATTAGAGTAGAAACATATCATTCTTGATATTCTAGATGATTAGACACTGATGAAAAGAAAGCATACTGAAAGGATTCATATTCATTCGTAGGAATAATAAAATAATATGATAGTTAACACATGTCAACAACAAAACTTCACCCGACACTAACAGAATATTGTTCAAACAAAAAAATTCCCTTCATTTGGCTTCTTTTTAATGTCGTTTAATGGAAACTACGGTACGTAATCATATTTTAAAACCTACAATTTTCCATTAGATATTAGAAGATTTCTCGAATAATCGTCAACGAGTAACATTGAGAAAACTCTTTCAATATTTAGAGCTATACGAATTGAAAGATTGTCCAATGTTTTTTATTATATTTATATGAATATTTCGACAGATTACTGTGATTCTTGATTCAAAACTTTTAACTGAGATACATACATATCAAATAATGCATTCTGAAAGTTTTCAAACGATGATAGTTTCAATCCAAATTTTGCCTACTTATAGATCTTATGATCCTTAGTATATATTGAGAAATTTAGCGAAAGCCTTTATTTTCTCTGCAAGAGCACGAATTGGTAAGAAAGTTTGATTTCTTAACTTTTGTCATGATATAAGGCTACTGTTTGTAAGATGTATATTAGTCAAGTGCACGATCGCAAATGATCATCAATTTGAGTTTATGTTCAAGAAGAATTTAAGTAGCAAATATCGATGAACGCCTAGTTTCTGATTGAAAGGATATTACATGAACAGAAAGTCGGACGTACTTTTTTTGAATTTTTTTTTGTTATCAGTTTTTTGCAGTGTCTTACTTTATGGAGCAATAACATATCAAAGCACGACTAAATTAATCAAGCTTCATTATAAATTATTTATCATAAGAAGTAAGTCTTTGTATTCGTTAAAATTTCGAAGCTTTCTAGTTATTATGACTTGGTACAATATGCAAGATTGATTGGCAAGATAAAGATTATGAGCTAAATGCATGAAAATACAGAAATTGATTAAAAAGAATTCGAGTTGAATCTTTATTGGTCACAAACAGTTACATCCATCTTCAAATAGTTGAAACTGATACGAGAGCAGTCGTTGAAAGTTTTGTACGATCTAGTTCTTCTCATATATCTCTGATCTCCGCTTTACTAATGTTTTTGAAGGATGAAATCTCAATCTCTTTTGGTGAGGATAAATGATGATAAAAATCACTTGCTCGTTTGACCTTAGGTCCAAATTTTCCACCGAAAACGGTCGGAAATATCCATAGCAAAGCTATGTTCTTCCCTTACATTTCGATCAACAGAACCAATTGGGAAAAAAGCCATTTTCTTTCGGATTAACGAAAAACCTGCAGGTTTTACCTCAGCGGAATTAGCGTGTACCACTCAGAAAAACATAGGAAGCAGCAAATACAAAGGCACAAAAATATTCTTCATATGTGAATAGATCTCAAAGGATCTTGGACATGATATCCACAGACGTGAGCCCTAGATGCTGATTAATCGAATCTCATAACGGTCTCACTGAAACCTTAGAAGAGTTTCCTAGATTTCTAAAGTTCCATAAATTCTTAATAACGGCATCAACTGATTAGGTCTCAAAGGATGTGCGAGATGAGATTTCTTGAGTTTTCAAAAAGCTTTACAACATTTGCAAAGCTTTTGAAATATATATTAATAAGGTTTCAGCAGACTTCTAAATGATTAATTCAATATCTGATGTTGAATGTGAATTTATTTTGCTGATGTCATATTTAGGACATACCAAAAGTTCCAATCACGGCGTTTAAACAAGCTTATAAGAATGTTCCCTCATCATATATATATTCAGAACAATTATTTAGAAATAGAATGATATTAGAAGTTTGCTAGAAAATCATGTTCCTTCCTTTTAATATAATGTACACTAATGAAGCCACATGAAATCAAATATATACCGACTATTATCTATAAAACTCCCGACACATTACTTTCAAATTTGGTTTGCATATGTCAAAAGGTATTTCAGCCTCGACTAAAACCTCAAAGATCCAACCTCTGCAGTTCATGCGTCACTGACACTTTAATTAAATAATTATTACTATAAGAATTTGCTCTTATTTTCAGTGAGGGTGTAACAAATGGCGAGCACAGTGACCAATACTGTTGGTTTCTTCAGTTATATACTCACATCTCCTTTGGGTTTTCTCGGCCATACATGCAGTCTCATCACATTTCTATCTAAACCTCTTCGATTCACTTCGATTGGATTATTTTTTATTTTTTTGACGATCTCCGATATATTCTATCTATTAATCTTTATCCGTGATTTTCTTGGGATAACTCTTCAATTGTCGATATTGCAAAGCGATCAACTATGTCGTTTTCGTGCCTTTATAACTAATTTCTCGGCTATTACATCTAGTTGGCTTCTTGTTTTGATCGCCATTGATAGATTGATTCGCACATATTTTCCATATCGACAAGCACAAATATGTAACAGAAAAGTAGCTACCTGGTCAATTGTTGCTGTATGTGTATGTTCAACTCTGTTTACATGTCATGTTCTTCAACCGGAATATGGCTATACTAATCCGACGAGTAATATTTGTGGAGCACCACGGTCTCCTATGACATCATATTCAATATTTTTCTTTTATTCTTGGCCTATTCTTCAATTATTAATTACTTATTTACTTCCAGGTTGTTTGATGAGTATTTGTTTAATTGGAATTTATTCTAAATTGCGTATACAACGAACTCTAGTGATGGCATTGACGACGAGAAGAGAAAAACTTCAACGGCATATGCTCATTTTAATGATCTCAAATGTGAGCTGTTTTCTAACTTGTACATTGCCTTATGCTATTTGTCGAATTCTTATCCAACGATTTGGACTTACGCCTACTATGAATAATGCCATCTCGATATTATCGATTTTTCTCAACATTAATTATTGTTACAACTTTTACATTCATTGTTTAACATCTCAATTATTTCGAGAAATATTCATTGGACAGCTGAAAGAATTTTTTCTATATTGTCAGGCATTGCAAAGACGACGCCGTAATATTATCCATCCTATTGAGACAGTAACTAGGCTGCATCTATGCTAGGCGCTCAATTAACTAAATAATAAATTCTTCTTTAAACACCAACACTATTTCTGTTTAGAAATAAAACAAAAACTATTGGAATCTAAAAATATTCCTCTTTCTGGAAGAAAGGATTGTATGTCGGTTAAAAAATGGTTTAATTTTGTCTGTCTGTTCAAGTCAATCGTAATGCAGTATGCGTTAAACCAATAAAAATTCAGTATTAGTTCTTAGCAAAAAATTTTCAGAAATAGGTAGTCGAGGACAGAGAATCCAAATTTGAAGTCAGTTTTATTATTATTAGTTAATAATTCGTGGTATTAAATTTTTGAAAAGTTAGACCAAGTGATAATCAAGATTAAGGAATCTGAATGTGAGGTATGCTTTACTATTATTAATCAATTAATAATATTAAAGGATGGAGGTGGATATGCTAGCAAAATTTGCCCTACTTGAAATCTGTACCTATTTTCTCTACTATTCGCAAAAAATCTCGGCGCTATGTTTTGTGGATAAACAGTTGTTAGTATACCCTAAAAAACTGAAAAAAACACAAGGATTTGAAATGCTTGCCCAATATTTTTTCATAAAATTACAATGTCAATTCTAAACTAGATACGTTGTGGCTTTATTTAGAGGTATGGCGCAAGAATTTCAAATCCTCGTGTCTTTGGATTTTTAAGATCATATTCATCTTTCGAGGACCGAATTTTGTTTAACTGAAAAAATATTTTTTCAATCTTTTTGGTTTATTTTTACTCAAAATACCTACATAAAAATGTTATAATAGTCAAAAAAACAATTTTTTTCGCCTATTAAATAAAATAGCAATTTTCAGGTAAAATATGCGATGTTGGATCGAAGGTTTGCTTCCTTGGTGCTACAATAAGCACATTTTCTTCTTTTTCCTTTCACAGGTAAATGTGTTTCATTGTCAAAATTAAGGACAGTTTTTGGTGAAACTACTATGGACTTTTTTTCAAAAGGAAGTCTTCCGCAACTTATTCGTTCACTACCAGAGCCGAGAGACTTTGCCAATAAAATCATACATATAGTTCAAGTATGTTAATTTATCTTGAGCTAAGTAGTGGTAACAAATGAGCGTATTGAAAATAGATGCATTTAGAAAATAAAATAGGTATTCACAGCCAATTCCTTTTAGACTTGCAATCAAGATTGTAACATGATATTCTTTGGCTAAGCCGATCGACTATATGTGAAAATTGATTATAATCTTTTACTGCTTTAGGACAGGTAATTGTAATACATTGGCCATTTTTCAAACGACCCAAGTCGAAGATGAATCATCGGATCACAATGTACCCTATCATCTGTATGAAATTAATTTCTAGCAGAAAGCGATTTTATACACTTTATAAAAGTCAGCTGAGGCATATAACAAATTGTATAAGATGGAGAAAGACTATTACAAAATGGCTATTAGTATGTAACTTTTCAGGTGCATAATCGAATATAAACAATAGTTAATATAGGATAATGTCAGTTTATACATACAGTAGCTTAATTGAAAACATTAAAGCTCTAAGGCTACAGTTATAAGGGTACACATACAAGAGTAAAGAGGTAAAGATATAGAGATTAAGATGTGAGCTTATTTAAACCATATCCCCATCTTAAAACGAATTTTCAATTTAACAACGTCTGTTTGCACTGAAATTTTCCGAAATGAGTGACTATAGAGAGAAACATGTCGATTAAAAATTTCAGTCCAATGTATCGAACTAAATTTGAATATAGATTTATTAACAGTTGATTTATAGCCTTCACGAGAAGCCCTAGTATTCTGTTATTAACAGAACTACAAGACTTAATCTAGTTTCAAATTACATCTAACACTAGTGCACAACTTTTGTCTTAATAGAATTTTGAAACTGATCTCCATTCATTTTCTGTGAATATTTTAGTAAGATCAGGATCAAAATAGGCCTATACAGCCTACCTCACGATATTGAGTTTGAGTTTTCTCAGGTTCGAAATTAAATACAAAAAAGTCTGACTGAACAAAAATTTACTCCTATTTCGAGATTTCAAATAATAATAAACATTAGTTATAGCTCGAGCAGGTTGGGAGGAGCTCCAATTTCATTTGTCAAAATAATCATATTTTGAGAAAAACGATAAATAGGTTTACATTGAAATTCTGGAAAAGTATGTAGAAAAAAATTTGTGTATAACATGATTAGGCGAACTTCTTTTAGCAAATATAATAGATCAGGACACCTAGCAGTTCAAGCATATAGGTTAAGGATACAAATTTACGAGTATAAGTATAAAGGCATATAGATACGAGTACAGTAATAAGGTTGTAGTAATCAAGATATAGATGTAACGGTATAGGTGTAAGAATATAGGTACGGAGCATAGATCTTTACCATTGTTTTCATAATTCTAATTATTTATTGTATACATGAGATTGTACTGAATAGGAAAGAGAACAACTATAGAACACTATTTTAAGTCCGACGTGATCCTGTCGGATCTTTTATGTTTCGTCGTAGAATTCGATAACATCTTGTCTAATCCATTCAACCGAAACTTGATTGCATTTTCGACACGCTTATTTTGAGTACACGGTTCATAGTAGGCCTACAAGTAGAAATTTTGTTTAAAAGGTCAAGTTCGCTGTTTGAATTTTTATATAGTCAGATATAGACTCTGAACGGTGGTTGATTTGATGACATTAAGATTTTTGTTCTAACTCTTTACCTTTGGAAGAAAACGGGGTTGAAACATCTCTGGAAGAATTACTGTGATGGTACGAAAAGTTGAGTTCTTTTATGTCAAAATCCAACTTTTTCTCAAACCATGTTACATATTCGAACTCGCTGGACTTCAAGCAATCTTTTGGCAACAACAAAATTGTTCTTGAGAACTCTTGTAAAAAAAATAATAATACCCTTCCTATTACCGACGGCTAATTTTAAGAGTAGCACTTCATGGAGTGAGTTAGCGAGCTTTAGTGCATGACTCAGAACCTTCATGTTTTGACAAAATTTTTTTTTCTAACGTCCTCTGCTTATCCTAATCTCACAAAACCTCTCAAGCCTTCTCAGGAGGCTGGACAGAGTTTCCAAAATGCTTAGGTTTTTCAAGTTTTTCACGGCATTTTGCGTTCGGAAACACTTTTGAACAAAACTAATTGCAGATTCGAATTCAGCGTAAACAATTGCGTCTAGCAAAATGTTGTTCGGCACATTTGGAAAACAAAAAATTTTCCTCAAAATATTAGCACAAAGGTCTCTTTCAGTCATTTCTTACCAAAATGAAATATTTTTTTCTAAACCTATTTTCGATGTAATTTGACTTATGCAAGCTTCAAAAACCGTTTGGATGAAGAATATGTGAGATGCAAAACGTAACACCCTATTCCCACCCACTCTGTAGAAAACGGCCCATTGTGTCTTGCCTATATTTTATGATCAGTACGTAGCGTGAGTTAACCTTTATTTCCTGGGTAAATAAGGACGAAAGGCTATATTTTCAGCGAAATATAGACATGGTTGGGGGAGTACCAGCTCTTTTCTGATGCCAATGCTCGAAAAATCCAGTTTTTATTATTGAAAATCCTGGCTCTTTTTGTCGACGGATATCCAACTCTGGACTTTTCCTCAGCCTGTATTAGTTAGTAAAGAATGAAAACGATATTTAGAAATGTAATAATGAACTGCTAAATAAAAAAAAAACTTCCTTTATATTTGTATATATTTTAAAAGGTTAACGGAATACGGGAGTGAGAGGAAGTAAACATAAATGTTCACGATTAATTATAACGCAATAAGTTGTTATTTCTCGTTTTATTAACTTCAATCCCAACGAGATTCACATGCCTGTGCTTTTTCATCATATGCCAGGCGATCAGCTTGATATAGTTTTGCGGCATTCCAATTACATACATTAGCCAGTGGATCAGGATGCCTAAGGAGCGTCTGAAGAAGTTCAAAATACTGTCGAATCGTTATTGTCGCATTCCAGTCCAGAGTCTGTGTGGGATTCTTAGCTTGACTAATATTTGGATGATAAATGTAGCTGTTAAAGACAAATGAAGGTCTATAATCAGGATAATCAAGTGGAAATCGAATTTTCACAGAGAAACGTCGATCTTTATAAGGACTATATTGTGGACCTCCGATTGTACCATGCCAATAGAACAAGTCACGTGGATCGGCAGGGTGAACACTCACACCCTCAAGTGGATTTTGGAGAATATCCTCTAATTCACTGGAAATACGGTTCTTAGCTGCATCAATTTTCTCCATTATACCACCGTCACTTGCAAATTCTATGATCCATTCACGTACTTTTTCTCTATATCTTTCACGACCAGAACGATAATACTCTGCAGCTTCTAAATTAGCTGCATGATACGGATTAGGATCAAACAACAATGAACAGATTGATAATAGAAGTCCGCCAATTTTCAACGCCGATGACCAGTTATCTTCGAGGATATCCATACAGACAACTCCATCTGGAAATATATTTGGATGAAATATTTTGGTAGTGAAGATCACTTTTGGAGGGCTAAAAGGATGATTTGAAGAAAAATGTATGTCTATTCGAAAAATGCCGCCTTCATAGTCGCTGTCTGATGGACCTGTTATTATAACTTGCCAATGAAAGGTATCTTCGTTGATTGGCCCACCAATAAAACTTAGAGGTGGATCGTTGACCAAACTGCGAAACTCTTTCCATAGTATGCGTTCAGACATCCCCATTTTCTGTAAATAAAATTTTAGAAAAAATTGGGCAGTTTTCACTGTTTTTAAGTTTTATAAGTCGAAGGTTGGGTAATCCAATCGTTAGTTGATGCCACTATAGAGATGAACTTTACAATAATTTTCAAAATAGTGTAGTGTGGCTGTGTTTTTGCTTGCTACCAGCAAGACAATCTCCTTGCCTGCGGATATAACTGGTAGCTTAACCAGGAAAATGACTGAGCTAGTAGTTTAACTGCCGCTATACCAACTTTTCAATACCTAGTTAGAGGTAGTGTCAATTTTTTCAACCATGCATCAGAGGTAGTGTGTGTCATGTTTTTCTGTGTCACTATGACTCCGCGGCAAGTACCAATTCTAACAACTTTTATGAAATTGGAAATGGAACAAATAATTATTTGAAAATATTTTCTTAGATTTAAGGTAAAGTTGCATGTATTTTAAATTGCCTGAAAATGCGAAAAAGCGACTAGAAATAGAAGTCCACATGACTCTTTCTCAGACACACACACACACAACGACTAACTCTCCTTCTTTGAGAGATAAACTCCTTTTTTCGAGATCTTTCTTTTTGTCAAAGTCATTTCAAACTTCAGCTAACATTTTCTGCTCTAGTACAGAACCCAAACTCACCTTTAAAAAAAGGTCTACGCGCACTTTCTTGGAGGAAGAAAATCCCATTTTTAAAGGAACTTTTTACAAACAAAGATTGAGTTTCCTTCGATTTAAAAAAATGCAGCAAAAAACTACGGTTTTCTTAAATTCAACTTGAAAAAAGTTTTCTCTTTCGCTCAGATTTCGAGAGTTAGTGACTTGAACACACTCTAACTTGCTGTGGTGCTTCCAGCCAATATCCAATTAGGGAAGGAAATTCCGGTTTCTTTTCCAATTAGAAAGGGCTTTTTCTCGTATTTTCATTTTTCTCTTCGTGGTATAGCGGCCTCCTATATCACGCTATACCTTGCTCACGCTATTAGGTGTAACGTTTCAAGTATCATTGAAAATCTCAAATAAGTTCTTTAGACAACCTGTATTCTGACTTAGAATTAAAATAAAAATCTATTTTTACATACTTTTATGTTCAAATTTTGAAACAGAATCACTACACTGCTTTTTTTTCCTATGTGCTTTTATATGACATAAGAGTAGAAATAAAATATGGGAATTTGTTATTTACCTACAGCTCTCTGCCTCACACCATTTAGTTTCTTCAGAATATAAGAGAGAAAATGAGGCCGCCTGTGTTGACACTGAGCAAACAGAGAGAAGAGCAATTCTTTTTTAACTTTTGTTTCTTTCTATCAATGCCAATTCTTTGTTTTATTTGAAATATGATGAAAGAAATTTGTTTCAAATGAATGCAGAAAGTATTACTGAGTTACTAATATTGATCACTGTTAGGAAAAGGCTCAACCCATGTGTAACCTAGTACCATTACATCGAAGTATGATGTCTGAAACGAAACTTATATTTTCTGATGCAGTTTTAGGCGTTGATTACAATGGTGAAAACTCACGGTTGCAATGTTTGTTGGAAAAAAAGTTAAACGGAAATTACATTTTCGCAACCAAAAGCGGCTCTCTTTTAGAGCTAATTCAAGTACATTAACCCTAAGGTAGAACCTTCATTTTGGTGTCAAATGACAACTCAACCCTAGCTCTATTGAAATTTGAAGTGAAAATTTAGGTAGGTTAAGAGAATCAAGAGTCATGCAATACCCCAAAATCCCTGTTCTCTAAAAATCTCAAAGGGTTTTGAAAAGTTTTGAAATTTTTTTTGAGATGTTCCAGCCAATAGAGAATTTAATTCTGAATAAAGTGAGACGTCTCTGAGTTCTGTATAACATTTCTGTCAGAAATTATGAATGTTTCAGTCGGTGTCGGTCAAAACAACATTTGCTGTTTTCACCGTTTGAAAAAGTTTACTAATCTCATTTTTTTTATTCATCTGTACAAAAACGGGGTTGCTGAACTTTCAGCACCGAAATTTCTAGCACGGAGCGTTTAGCACAGGAATATTCAGCACTCTGAATGATCAGCACAATGATCCCTAGTCGCAATCCTGATCATTCCTTGAGAAACCCTGGAAGGATCTCTCAGGATCCTGAATCTTAAAGATCCTATCAGGTTTTATTCAGGATCCTGTTTCCCATCCTAGTAAATCCTGCTTCCAGGATTTTTTCAATATCAGCAGGATCCTGTTCAAGAATTTTTCAGATTCTTCCTCACATATATTCCTGAGTTGTCGATGAAGAATACTGCCAGGATTTCATCTAGATTCTTGAAAAGATGATGAGGAAGTCTTTTTTGCTAAGATTCGTTTAAGTTTACATTAAGGTCTCAACTAAATGCCAGTCAATAAATCTTATCAGGATCTTTAACACATCAGACTAGGATCTTCGCAAGAAAATGAAAGAATCCTTACGAAGTGAGGTTCAGTAATCCTGAAAAGTTCCTGTTAGGAATATCTTCAGAACTTTTTAAGAATAGTTGTTTTCAGACTTGTACCAGTTCTAATAAGGAAGAAAATCAAAGAATCTGACTAAGATCTTTGAAGGCCATTAGATGTTGTATTCATTCGTGTTCACTTCTTGAAAAAGTATAAGAGAACATTCAGGAATATATACTGCCAGGATTCTGTCAAGAATGAAAGGTGGTTGCTTTCAAGATTTCCTGTAGCTCCTGTTCAACGTATCTAATGAACCAAATTTCAGGATCCTACTAGGATTTATTTCAAATTCTTCATAGGATCCTTACAAGAATTATAGATACGATTTAGTTAACTGTGAGTAAGTTTTAGTTATACTCTAGAACCTATTATGAGAGCTCTGGCAAGAATTATACATGTATTATTTGAGGATCTTTTTAAAGGTAATGCAAGATAGTTCTAATCCGTATCTTGCTAAGATCTGATCAAGATCTTTCTCAGAACTCTTCAAGAATAAGCATTATGAATCCTGAGTATGTAATACAAATATGATTAAGATCTTGATGAGAAAATATAAGGATCTATCTAGGATCATCCCAAGCTCGACTATAGAATGTACAAAGAGTGTAGTATTCAAGATCCTATCAAGATTTGCAGCTATTTGTGTTAAGGATCATGTTAAGAATGTATAAAATAACTTCCTCAATTTTTTTTATATAGTTACTTGTGAAATTTATTTCAAGTTTTCTAAACGTACATATCATAATAAAATCTCAATATCAATTTCGAGAAAACTTCGATCAAAATAAAAAAAAAAAATTTTATTTCATCTTGCGAATCCTTCATTGTTAGTTGAACATGATAATGTTGATGTTTATCTTATAGCTTCTTTACGTTCTCGTTGTTCTTTTGTATCTTTGCAAGGTGACATAATCCCTTCATCCTTAATTTTTTTGAAACTAAATAGCGAACTTTTCTCAAAATAACCTTTGCAATAGGAATATAGTCGATATGAAATATCAGAACCGGTAGAATGCGGTCTAATCAATGCAGAATGTTAGCGACGATACAGAGCACACAAATAAAGCAAGATCAAATAATTGTAGTCTTTATTTTATCTATAAAGATTGCTTTGACGTATATATGCATCAGTAGCGGTGAAGGGGTTAATGTATAAAAAATTGCTTGTTTTTTTGTGTAAAGTTTATGAGAGAAAAAAATGAAGTTGCTTGTTTTTTTTTAAACTAATATAATACGAGTTATCCTGCTTTTTTTTGTTGGTACATTATTCCAGTTTTTTTATCTTTTCGTACGATGTGCATACATACTTTATAATATTCAAGAACACTTAATTAAATAAAGTACAGAAACTATCTATAATCTTTGCATATTTGGCATAAAAATCTTTCTGAATGACAAATAAGGCATAAATAAAAATATACGTTGATGCTAACTATTTTTGTACATACAAAAATATCTCATTGTTTGCAGACTATTTTGGATTAATAATAAGGTTATTAATTGATATAATACTAAAATATTTTGTTGATCATATGTAATTATATACTCAGACATAATGTTTTGCTCACGTAAGAATATTGCTATAATTCGTGAAGATGATGAAAGAGAGGAATTATTATGTGATAGTGATGATGACGACTTATTTAATGATAATAGCAATCTTACTGATCGTGAATTTATATTTACGGAATTTGCACTTGCTCTATCGCTTTTAAAGTTACGCCATTGATTAACCAACACTTGTATATTAAACATCTGCAAATTATTAATACTTCTTCATATTCCTAACTGTTCAACTGATTTTCGGCATAATTTGTACTCTAATACGTAATCCTTATGAAGCAACAATCTTCACTCGAAATTCTTTAATTTCATGTCTATCATGTCATAAAATTTTGTCGAGTTCAACTCATTGCACGTCATCTGCAGCATGCATCAGCAAAGATACATTTGTTACAAATCCAACTATAAATCATATTCTTCATATAGAACCTCAAATAAGAGCTATGCTTGAACGTACATATCTAATCAAACCAAGAAAAGATAAAAGTATTATTATTAATATGGTTGATGCACCTTTTTATCGTAAATTATTACACCTCGAAAAGAATCAATTTATTACATTATTGATGAATTCTAATGGTGCAGTGGTACAATCGATTTCTCGGTCTATTTGGATAACTACGTTCGTGATAAATGAATCGCCACCATCTATTCGATTTAATCGCGAAAATTTAATTATTGGGATGATCTCAGTTGGTTCATCCAAACCACACAAAGATGAGATACAGCTTTTTCTAGATGATCTTGTAAAAGAACTCGTTCATCTCGAAAATACTGGTATCCAAAATCATCCAATCAATTCGCCTTCTCATATTGATAAAACTGTACCCGTTTACTTAATTTTCAGCTAGTTGGGATATGCCTGCTAGTTCTTTGCTGATAAATCATAGTGAAGTAACTGGTTATTTTGGCTGCATACGTTGCACAATAACAGGTATATCATTGTAAAAGGAGGCTTCGCTCTAGATATTGATTTCAATATAGCTTGATTGTATGCTAAACATGATTTGAATTTAAGAGAATACCAGATGATGGATACACAAGAGGTTGTTAAAATAAAGCAATATCGTTCTGTTTTAGGAGAAAATATAAGTATGAGAGAAGACTATACACATGTATTCGTGCATGATACAAATAATGATGCTAAATTACGTTCTAATAAGTTTTATGATGAAGCTATGCAATTGCTCGATGTAAGAATAACTTGTAGATTCTGATACATTTCTATGTCTTGCATCTGGTATTGCATAGCAACCAATAGGAAAAAGAAAACGAATTTCAATTAATTCTCTTGTTAATGGCTTATATGGTTTACGAGGCCCATGTACATTAAGACGTTTACAATATTTTGATATTTACCAATCATTCATATCTGATACACTTCATACTTTATATGAAGAAGTTACCGTAACCATTTTATAAATAATTATATATTTAATTACTTGACTAGATGTAATATATATTTAGTTTTGAATGTTAAAAAATATGTTTTGGTAATATATCTCAATTATTGATACACTTACATTAACATTTATTCAATGTTTTATTCATCTTCAACAAATCGAATACCTAGAAATTTGAAACACCATTCTATTTTTAAAGTAAATGAACTCAAATTCTTTTTGTTATTCAGTTACTCATAAGTATTTCTGATATTGTTATGGTTTATTTTACCATACAAAATTCTAATTCTGCTGAATCAGGAATTGCAAATGAAGAATTCTTCGTCGCAAATGAATACCGAATAATCATTGTAGATATCATATGTGAAATGTAAGCTTGTTGATTTAATTCATCAATTGCATAAATCACTTTATTATTATACATAGAAAATGTGATTGGTAAAGGAAAATAGGGTTGAACACATTGCATCCCATCATTGCTTAACAGAAACGATGCAAAATATAACAATGCTAACTTGATTATCATGTTTCTAGAAGAAAAATATTTATTATTTTATGAAGCAAAAGAAGAATAGTTTTCATAAGATCATACGATAATATAAATAATAAAAGATCGAAAAATATGATCGGTCTATTTTCAACAGAAGACTTACGACAAACAGAAAGAAGAGAAGAGATAAGTTATTGACGTATATGCAAACGCTGTGCTCTTTGTCCATAAAACGTTGAACTTTCGTTTTTTTATTGCTTTCCAGTTTTGTCGAAGAATTCTACTAGAAAGATTTCTATAGAGTAATATTATTTTTCAATGCTCTTCATTTACCCTCACGTCGAACAGAAACGAAGATTTATTTACAAAAAATAATTACGTAAAATGTATTCTTTCGATTTTGTTGTAACCATTTTGATTTACATTTTTATCAGTTTATAATGAAATATAAAACAATAATTTTCACTTCATTTTGTTTCAAAAAACATCTGATCACTAATTTTTTTAAGACATGTTTTATAGTACACTAAAAATAAAATAGGTAGTTATCTACGAATTTCGAAATGAGAATTCTGCTACTCCATATCTATAATTAAGTTTCAAATGACAAAGACGATTGTCCATCTTTTGTATACGAGCTAACATCTGTTTAGCTATTTGTCCCGAGAATGTTTGATTGCTACCATATGTTGGATTATTGTTCACACAAATAAATTTCAAAGATGAAAATCTAAGAAAAAGAGAGCCGATTAATTGCGTTAGTGTTTTTGAATGTGGCAAAGGTTGACTCAGTAACAGCGTCGATAAATATAGTAAACGTTGTGGTAAAATATTGATTAATTTGGAAGTACATGATCTCAAATCAAGCCATTTAATGGTTGGTGATGATTTTTGCAAATGAACAAAATCAGGTCCCGAAGTAGTTAAACTCTGTAAGTATGGCATTTTTTCCAATAAACGAGGAAGAAGACTGTAGGTAAGACCTTCTTCACACCATAGATCCGATCTATAGCAAAGAGTACGAACAGAACTGAAAACTTCTTGATCATCAGTTACTTGTGAATTAGTAAGATAGGATTTATTGTTGCATATCAAATCACAATCGATTGAGATGAGATGTGGCATGTATCTTGACAACGATTTAAATGATATAGAGCATCTGAGAAGATTTTGTTGACAGTAAAGATAACGAACATTCGAAAATGAACATTGAGAACTAAGCTTAGAGCAGGAAATAAATCCATGAAGTTCATCGAAACCAAATGGTAATGAATACACATGCGCAATAGGAAATTGTGTTTCTGAGTGAGTAGCATCTTCAATATGTAAGTCAAATTGACTATTAGTCAATGATCTTACTCTGTTCATCATGACTTCGTCTATAAATACAAAAGAAGCATAGAAATCGAAGCGATCAAATGTATTTTTATATTGCACGATTATTGCCCATATATCTTCATAAAACATCCAAGATTCCATTTTCAGAGTGACTCTTTTAAGAATTGTCCTATTTTGACAACATCGTTCGATAAAAATTTTAATTTCATCAAACAGCTTCCTTTCAACACGCCCTGCAGTCATTGTACAAGAAAGACGGCTTAAACTGTTCAAGGGACGAAATTTGTTTATTATTGCCTCGAAAGTATTGTGATGATTGGCTGGTATATGGTCATGGATTCCGTAGTTGTAGGCAAAAGTAATAAACAAATGTTGAAGATTGGGTGTATTTTCGACAATTTTAAGCAGATGTACTATTGAATGAACGTGTACATTTAGATTAATCAGATTCGCATGAAAGTTGCTTGTCTCAAGTATAATATTTGCGGAGAATCGAATTTATGTTCGAGGTATGAATTCACCCTTCCAATAATATGGATTACCATCATCAGACCAAAGACTAAGATTTTCTAAATTCATACCCGATATGACTTGGTTCCAATCGAAGATATTGACAAGATGAAGTGATTGAAATTGATGATTATCTACATGGATGACTTGATGAGAACAGCATTCTGATGAAGTTTCCGTTTTTTGAGAGTGAGTGAAGATTTTTGTTATAACCGAACGAAATAAAGATTTTTGATTTGGTTGATATAAGTTTTTATTGGTTGAGATATTTTCTTGGTGATTTGAATCATTCAACAAATGAACATAATACTGATCGATTTTTAGTGCCTGAATTGACTTGTGAATCCATTCAAATTCTTGTCTACTTACATGACAATCATTGGTAAGATCAACTCGCTTTATGTAGGCTCGAACGAGATTATCATATCGATGATTAAGTTGTGTAAATGCTCGAAGAATATTGACAGAGGTGAGATAATCAAAGATATAACAGATCACTTCATTTGGCAGCATCGCAAACTGAGTTTGATCTCGTAAGATGTTGTTTTTTTCGCACATTGTACCTGTATAAAATTGAAGCGTACGTTGATAAGCAATGAATACAAGAAGAAAGTAACTAGAATAAAAAATATGATTTTTTTATGACACTATTGATAGAACTATAGAGATATAGGATAAAATAAAAATGATGTAATATTTTACATGTATATATTTAAACTCAATGATTTCGTTATATATAACATTTGCTTGCAAAACAAGATTTCTTGTCTGTTAATGTGTAAATCTGCATATAATCTTTCATGACTAACTATTTGGAAAAATTACACCTTTATGACTGAAGTCATTTGAGAAGAATAAGAAAAAAAACATGATTATTATTTTTGATCTGCGAACACTTATTAGAATAGAATAGAAAACTAACTAGTACTATTTTAAACTTCAAGATGTCGCTTCTATACATTGTCTAACACCAGAAGATCTACGAATTCATCCTGTACAAGATCGTGATTGCATATCGATTGATGTATATTTATGTTCTTTCATAATGAATAACAGACATTGTGCGTCAAAAGTTTATCCATTTTTAAAGAGACAGAGAGGTCACTTTTGTCCTTTCTCGCAAATTATTGTTTTTGATTAGAAACTGTTTCTACTCAATAATTAAAAAGAAAATCTAACCAGTTCATATTTATTTTAATAAACAAACATGTAATTAAACGAAAAAAAATGGAAAATATTAAGTTATTGTCATTGATCTAGTAAAATATCATTTCCGGTTTTTTTGCATTCCATTTTTGTTGAAGAAGTATACTAGCGATATGATCAAATGCATTTTAGCCAAATAATCTTTCTTTTAAAGTCTAATTTAAATCGTCATTCCTTATTCTGCTAAAATCTGTACATTTAATTTAGCAAACTATAAACCTAATTTTTCGGTTACCAGATATATATGAAGTATTTTGAACTTGTTGCTACAATTAAGATATTATCTACGATTTAAAGTGAAAGTTTTTGAAATATTTATATTTTATTAGAAAAGTTGATTCTCAATCAAAGATTCATATCATTACACATAATTGTAACAAATGATTATAGATTATTCGTCTGAGTCGTATACTTTATTACATATTTTTCAAAAAGAAATTGCCGTTGCTTCATATCCAAAGACAAGCTTGGGATGGCAGAGACGATTATTCATATTTCATACAAGAACTAACATCTTCTTTGTTGTTTGCTTAAATTGGAATTTTATCTAATGTACGTTGTAACATCAAATTATTCATATCTTCTTCACGTTGCAAACGAAGTTCTGTTAGATCTTGTGCTTGTTGTCCAAGGGTAATTATAACAGTGAATATATCTAACATTAATGGTAGAAGTAAAGATGACATAAATCGTGATGCATCTTTCAATATTAAACGACAATTACCAACAGAATCACGATCCAGATCGATCATTGTACTTTGGTCGTGCGAAGACATCACGAGAGAATTTTATCGTTGAATACCGATGATAATGCCTGTAAATAACCCAGCGCACCTTATGGTAACAACGTAGACATATGATTTTCTCGCCAATATCGCATAGTGCAGTATATGATATCTAATTTCCGCAAAAGCTTTATTATTATATTGAACACGATCATCGCTGACTAACTCACAATATGGAAACGAATAGACGAGCAAAGTAGATAAAGCAAAGCGAAATTCTTCTGATTGATCAACTCATAATTTTTATAAAGCAGTTAGTGAAAGTGTCTTTTCACCCAAAATTTATTTTACTCAAAAGCTATTGGTTTGACCCATTAGCCAAAAGATCCATCAAATCATATCATCTACATTAGCCTGACGAACATGGGAGTCGACAACATTTAGGAATACGAGGGCTATGACCTCCACTTAAACCTTGTTCTTCATCGCAACTATTACCGCAAATGATATCACCATAATAATCATTATCATTATTACATCTTGCTGCAACACAGCGATTTTGCCATGGATATGTATCACTTTGTACAACAACGAGTAAT
Source organism: Macrotrachela quadricornifera (assembly GCA_022393335.1). Taxonomy (NCBI): domain Eukaryota; kingdom Metazoa; phylum Rotifera; class Eurotatoria; order Philodinida; family Philodinidae; genus Macrotrachela; species Macrotrachela quadricornifera. The sequence goes on along the minus strand of JAJEKB010020615.1, from coordinate 176,524 downwards.
ACCAAAGCCGATATTAAGTACAAGAAAATAAGACGACCCATTGGAAATTGAGTATTTGTATTCAAATTTACCTTGTTTATAAATTACGCACATAAACATTTCTATCATAGTGCAATTATAACTTTCCACTTTTTGGTTTCTTCCAAAAATACGTATGTTTTCCACGTTCCCATGTATATAGATACGCATTTACCGTTCTTGTTTTCGTCAAATTAATTGAGATGCATAGGGAAATTTACTATCAGATTATAAGTATGAAAATTTCGTCATTCTTATCTTAATAATCATGGATTCAATAAGATTGTATTGATTGTCAATTCAATTTCTTTCTATTTATAATCGTGTCTAAATGCTTTACCGTTAATAAAAGATAAAATAACTGAAAATTATTTATAGTGTGTATAAAAATAAATAACTTAATTTTCTTCTAGTTTTCGATGAACAAATACAGCATCTTTAGTTTAACAAATTGTAAAGTAGAGGGCGACTTCATCAAGAGTGAAAAATAAATATCGACAAATGATAGGTTAAAAGAGCAAAGAGTTCATTCATTGTTTATTGACTATGACTCACATCTATGTTAAGATTACATTGTACTTTTATTCCATTAATTGACTTATTGAAATCATGAGCACAAGAATCATATCGAATAATATTAAACTTCGACTTCTTTATTGGAATATTCGTGGACGTATTCAAGCAGTTCGTTATATGCTTGAAGATATTGCTTATAAACATAAAAATGTTGATTATAAAGAAAGTTATGAACCAATTGATACAGTAATGAATACATGGGCGAAGAAAAAAGATGATCAAACAGTATCTGGTCCATTTCGAATATTACCAGTTCTTCATTGGAATGATAAGCATACCTTTAGTCAATCATTAACAATAGGTTTGTCGAATTATAAATACAATCAATTTTTTTTATCTCTAATTATTTATTCTAGGACAATTAGTAGCAAAAAAATTTGATTTATATGGTAAATTAACATTAAAAGTTAATGATAAAGTTTTCCTTGAAACGTATATTGATGGTGTTGTTTCATGTGCATATACAAATATAATATTAAATCTTATAACATGTAGCACGTGATTATTCAAAGAAATTCTTACCAAATGAAGAAAATTGTCAATCATTAACAAAACTTGAACATGTAATGAGAGAACGACCAGCAGTAGCCAATTGTTTCGATCAAGGTTTATTATCAAAACGTTTTACTTGTTCATCAAAAGAAATTGAATATTTGGCAACACTTACTGAAACATTAAAATTGCTAAAGTCAGATAAAACTTCTGTTTGATGAAATTCACTGAAAATGTGTTTTTCATCCCTTATGTTCAATAAAAAAAAAGAAGCAAACTCGAAGTTTCGACTTGATGAAGTCTTCGCTCTATACTATGCTCTTCACTACCATCAGATTACTCAAAGCAAATCTTCAAATCCACACAAACTACACGAATATGTAAACTCGAAATATTCAAGCTTACTTTATCTAATTCATATTAGCTAGATTTCTGCCTATTTATTTCGATTTTTAGAATGGAAAATGTGTGCTTTAAGATGCAATTATTTTTGAATGTTACCTTTTATTTCATTAAAATTAATATTAAAATGAATGGCATATATTTGTTTGCTGAATATTAAGATAAGTTAACCATCCAAACACACTCGAAATTAAACATGAAATTGAGCAAACAACACCAAGAAGATAAAATATCATATAATTATAATAGTTATATCTTATCTTCTGTGATTATGTACATAATATATAAAATGTTCATTATTTCTATTATTAAATTTTTAAAAACAAAAATTACAAATTAAACCGAAAAAAAAATAAAGTATAAGAAAAAGTACTTAGATCTGACCAAAAGTTCTGAAAAGATTGAATAAAAAATGGTTCTCACATGAGAAAATCATATTTAATTTGTTTTAAAAATTCAGCAAAATTTTATTCGAACATATCAGTTGGATTTTAGCACTCCTAGTAATAGGATATGGATTTATTTTAGATAGATCAGTCAGAAATCATTTGATGGTAGCTACCTTATCGAAAATGAATCATCTAACAATGTTGTTCATGGAGATAGATTTTAATATACGATAATGCTGAATGTAGATAAAGGCAAGACTATGACTCATAAGTATTGTATTGAAAATTGCCTGAAGCCTTTTGTTAATCAAATGTGGAAACAAGCAGATATCTCAAGGCCAAAAAAGAGTAAAAAAAATAGTACATTTTATTCCCAAGATTTCTCCGTTCAGTGTCTTTCAACATATTTAATTTATTTTTTTCATTCTTCAATAGTATGTCAATATGCAGGGCATCACAGTTCTTTTTCAAATTCTATTTTTTAGCGGAAAAAGGAAATAACAAGTTCAATGACTTGAAAAACGTGACACAAATGGGTGTTTAGTTACATAAATACCTGTATATATAATTTTCAAGATGTAGTCAACGAAAATCAACAGAATTTCTAGCTAAAAGAAGGGCGTTAGATAAAAAAAGTCACATTATTTCTGAAAGATTGAAGACGGGCCATTTTTCCTTACATTTATTTCAATTTCGAAAATTGACTTTTTGGAGTGGGAAGGCTTTAATCAATATATATTATATACCTTTTGATGTAAAATATTGGATCAAAATCAATATGATTAATCCTGTTACTATAGCTGTCAGTGAACAAGATATTTGAATAGTACATAATAATGATTTTTATTCTTGATCATTTATTAATCTTATTCTATATGAAGTTTTTTGAATCGATGTCTTATTTTCAAATGAGAAATATTCTTTATTTGAATTATTTAGAATAGTTATTACAATAACAATAACTTTAGTAGATTATACATTGAATATCGTGTAGAAGAACCTCGTATTTTATATATAATTTTTTTTAAAGTAAGACAATAAATATATAAACAAATATTTTCAATGAACATAATTTTAATTTCTTTGATGGTGTTTTTTTTTGTTATATAAAGAATAAAAATATGAAAAAAAGTGAATTGTAAAAACTATTTATTATTATTTACTTTTAATATAAATAAAGAGTCATTAGTTAATATTGAATGCACAGTGTTGAACTATATTATCTATTTAAATGAATATCTACTTTGTATTATAAATCAATGTTAAGAAAAAAAGAACGAGAAGTTTAATAATTCATTGGTTGAAAGTATCCATAATTCGATGGAGGAGCATTAGGCCAAGCATTTTGTTGATAAATATTCAATGGTAGTTGTTGTTGAAAAGGTGATTGATCATTAAATTGAGGAATTCGATTTGACCAAGGAAAAACAAAATTTCTTGGTGGCATTAGTTGTCCAACAGGAAATGAATTAATTGGTAATGATGGTCGAATATATTTATTTAATTCATATGGAGAATTTGATGGATAAACATATTTTATTTGAAAATTATTTCCATTAGGAGATTTATGATATCCCATAGATCCAGGAACATGATTTCCATATTTTGGATTTCTTCGAACATTTTCAGGAACATTATGTTGTTGATGTTTTGATGAATGTTTATGTGATTTCGATGGACGATTATGTCCTTTTGATGGTGAAACAGGATTATTTTGTTCATATTTCTCTACTTTCATAATTTTCTCATTTTTTCCTGCATTAAATAATCCCATAACTGTATAAATTTCCACACTAGTTGCAGTACTAGATGATGAGGATGATGATGATGGTGATAATGACGAAGATTCTTTAAAAGTGTCCAGTGTGACTTTTAATATAATGATCAAACCAAATAGATATTAACAAATGAACAAACTTTTTTTTTTTCTTTCGTTTTTCTTTTCTTTTTCTTCTTTAGTTATGGTTCAATGATTCATTATAACACGATATTTATATATGATAGTAATCTAACGTATTTCGTTTTGTTCATTTGTGATAATTGTAAAATGTTCATATTAAATATGATGTAATCATAATTCAACCGTAACAAATAATACGAACATATTACATAAATCTATGATTTCTTTTTTTTTTATATTAATCAATCTATAACTAGATTTAAATTTCACAATTAAATCATCTATTTATTTATATTTGAAAAAAAAAAGAAACAATATATTTATTTTATTGGTTAAAAAAAAACGTTTTTATAAATGTATGTTTTCTTTTGCGTAAATGTCTTAATGTAATATGCGTTGCTATCGATCTTTGTTTTATTATTGTTGTTAACTGTTAAATAATTTTGTTCCTTTTTTTTTTCTTTTACTTTTCTTGAAGAAATAAATTTTTTTGTTTGGTTACATATATAAAAGAAAGAATTTAAGTTTGATTTTTTTTTCTTCATTGTTCGAGAAGAAATCATTTAGTTCAGCATACAAAAGAAAAAAAATTTCTTTTTTTTATTTATATATTAAGGATAAAAAGAAAAAATCATGTCATGGGAAATGCAATTAGATGATAGATTATTAGAAGAATTATATAAATGGATTGATAGTCTACAATTAACAAGACCAAAAAAAAGAATTGAACGAGATTTTTCTGATGGTAATTTTAATTTATATTTTAATTAAAATAAATTTTTTTTTGTTAATATTTAAAGGAGTATTAGTTGCGGAAATAATTCATTATTATTTACCAGAATTAGTTGATTTACATAGTTATAGTTCAGCTAATTCATTAGATCATAAAAAATCCAATTGGTCATTATTAAATAAAAAAGTTTTATCACATTTTGGTTTAGATTTATCTGATGTTATTATAACTGGTCTTTCAAATGGTAAACCAGGTCTTATTGAAGTTCTTCTTTTTAATTTAAGATTAAAAATTGATGAAGAATTAGAATTACAAGGAAAAGTTCTTCAAGATTCTTCAACATCAGCACGTCAAACATCACTTTCATTTTTAACAACAACATCAAAAAATAATGCAACAAAAATTTTATCAGATCGTTTAACTCAATCATCAAATAATAATAAAAATATATCTCGTCTTAGTTATGAAGAAGTAAAACAACAATATTTAGAACAAGAAGAAGAAATTGAAGTACTTCAAGCTAAACTTCGTAGACTTGAACATGTTCTTGAATTAAAAGATACGAGAATTAATGAATTATTACGTACTCTTCAAAATGATAAATTAACTAAACCAAATCGTTCAAAAAAATAAATCAAACATTAACTTTCTTTTTTATTTTAGAATTTATTTCATTTATTTTTAATTGTTCATAAATATTCAATCTTTTAAAAAATACATTTAATCATTGTAAATATCAATTAAAAATGTAGAGAAAATTAGCATTATATCTGAATATTTCCGATTCGGATTTGTTTTACCACTTAAGTTGGTGTAACAACGATTTCATCTAGATTCAGAATTAAATTCTGCATCTTATCTCATTAGTTAAACACTCAACTCGAGTTATAGAGCAAATTCCGGCGGCAAATATTGCAAAAGTCCTCTCAAAACGGCAATATTTTCTGTACAATCTAGGACGATGATTGCAATCTCTGGATCTATCCAAATCCAACAGGAATCACAACAATTTTCTGCCAATTTCAGTGTATCTCCTGTATCGGTCCCTTACGATTTCGAACAGACTCAATAATAAGAATCCGTTAAAAAAAAACTCTGAATACGGACACGAAATATCACCGAAAACAGATCAGGTCAAACTATCTTCTTCGAAAGTTCACCAATCCCACAATCGGATCTAATAGGAATATTATAAAAACCGGCCAAATCTTATAAAGGAATCCTAGGATGGTACATTAATTGGTTCTTACCAGCGGATTCCTCTCGGATTCAAATGTTGAGATCGATGATTCCTGAAGCAGTATCTCGTGAATTTTCGGCGAAAACTCGCACGAAAAGTACTGTTGTCGGCTGAAATTCGGCGCATAAATCTTAGGAAGAAAACTTGTAGGAAACTAAATAAAATCTCGTTGTTTTCCTTGAGTATCGGTAATCCGAGTTGCAAATGGATTTTAGGAAAATTTTTCCACAAATTTACGACCCGGCTCTGGTCGAATACAATAGGAAAGAGATGAATCTCTTAGGAGAGAACTTTTCCAAATAATAACTTCCTTATAAGCTGGTATTTGACCCACAAGTAGGGTTCGTAATGTACATAAAAACTCGAAGAGTTCCTTTTCTAAGACTTCTCTTCTCAAGTTATGATCATTTTATTGAATGTCCAGTCTATCGTAGAACCTTATGAAAAACTCTAGAGCAAGAAATGTTCATCTGAAAATTTTTCCAATAACAGGAATGGACTGTTTCAAGATATAATTGGATTCGTGAGGTCCGTTATTAGAGACATTTTCATTTGAAAATTTCTTGCTCTAGGTTTTTCATAAGATCCTATAATAGGTTGGTCATTCAATAAAATAACCGTAACTCGAAAAAAGAGGTTTAAGGAAACGAATCCTTCTAAAGTTTTTATGAAAAATATGAGCCATACTTTTGGGTCAAATATCAGCTTAAGAGGAATTTATCAAATGGCAAAGTTTCCGCGTTATATAAAATAGAAAATATTGACTGCAGAGTTCCTTTTGTTAATTAAGCTTTATGCTTATTATATATGAAGACAATTTCCTAACCTGGCTGTCCATTTATGGAGCCTTTTGGATTTATAACTTGAGCTTGGACCAAGAAATCTTTGTCACAAAATCAGCTACTTTCGACCCTTATTTGGCGAATAACACAATCAAACGTCATAGTGTACAGTTGAAAATTTTACTAACATACTCTGACAATATCACTCCATTTAAATATATCTGAGTCAAGATTGAGTTTTGATGGAAGAGAGAGAAGCCTTAGCCTTTGATTCTTTTGCTTTCGAAATGGATAATAATTATGTATCTTTTCCAAAGAATGTTGATACTACTAACGGACAGTATCAAATTCTCGAACATTTGAAGAAAGCATTTCTTGAACCTGTGTACTAGAAGGAACATGAAAGTTTTGCTTCCATGAACTGACAAAAGCATTGAGAAACAATTATTGTCAATATTGAAAATCAACATCATAAAATGAGAAGCGACAAAGCTGTACGGAAAACATTGAGCAAGCTATTCATTTTGAGACAACATTAAAACAGAAAACTGACATGGTTTTTTTTCAAATTTAAAAATGTTCAAGAATTTTATTGGTTACCATAAGTTAACTTTATATATGTGTTTGAGTTTGATATTACGTAGATGAACAATGAATCTTTTTTTGTCGATATTTAGAGAGTTTGCATCGTATAAGACGATAAAGCATTTCAGCGACTTCCATTAACGATAAAAAACTGATACCAATCCATAAACCTGTTTGACCACCAACATTGGACAAAAGATCTACAGGACTAATCAATGCGGTATCATTGAGTATCTCTAGTCGAGCAGATTCACTGACTATTTCTAATGCAATGTAATTTTGAGATATTTCAGATTGCCACGTATTCGACCAGTTAGCAGGCAATGGTACGGAAAGTGATTCAATTTTAGGTTTAAGATCCTCCAGATACCATTGCATGGGAGTTAAAAGGGATGATATTTTTGTTAGAAAATCGGTAGTTTTACATTCAAATACGCACATTGGACAATTTTGCATCCATACGTCGTTGTCAGTGTTTATGCGATCAAGCTCTTTTCTATAACAGGTATTATCTTGACTACATACTGGTGCAGTTATTATCGTATTAGTGCCTGGTATAACAAGATGTCGAGTAATCGCTTCATACGGATCGATACAACCACATTTCGTGTAACTAGAAAAGAAAATAGAATAAAGATATAATTCAGATTATTATAGTATGCGACCAACAATTGTTCTTTAAAAAAGTTGTTTCAATTAGAAAAGCAAAGAAACTTACATGTATGTTTGTATACAGACGACCGCACATATGTACTGTTCATAAGCGTAACTTGCATTACCAAAGTGATTAAATGCAACTTGCAAGATAAAAGGAATTGTTGTATCACAATTAGAATAAGGTTTCATCAAACGATAATGTGTTCTTCTGGTGAAAAGCATTCGTTGTCGCCGCCCTGGCATTATATAGTTCCCTCTCCAATGCATTAGTGGAATTTGTTCATTTTCATGAACTTGCACGAGAATTCCGACAGCTAGAATAAATGAAATGAGAAAAGAAAAACCATAACCAATTTGATGTCATGCACAAAATATATCTCTTAACATACCAGAGGACCAATACGGAACGTACTGATGACTATGAGCATATAATTCAAGTTCTAACATTCCCCAATCTCCATTTTCACTCATTTTATATACAGTACCGTTTCGAATATGATTCGCTTTGGCATTAAATGTATAGCAATTACCATAACGTCCATCTGAGAAGGAAATGAAATCTTCTTTGTAACAATTTAGTTGATTAAATTTACATTTAATCAGCATATCTTCCAATGTAAAAAAGTAATCATTCATTGATTCATTCCTGTTCAATTTATAATAATAAAAATTTTGAATTTGCATGATTTGTTTTTCTGCAAATGTATTATTAGTTGTGTTGGTAAGATTTACACTGTTGGTATAGTTCAAAAAATCCTTGATGAACAGATCGTATCGAAGTGGAGAATAATTACAAATTGAAACGGCTGGAAAATTTTGAGTCGAGTCATCCATGACTGTCACCAATGTTTGAGTGGGATATTGCAAGAAATTTAGAATTGATTCTGTAACAAAATAAATCATAACACCAGTAAAAGTAAGTGTAGATATCGTCCAAAACACTCGATTTGGTACGCTTTGACTACGTGCAATACCTGGAATACCGTGAGTTGATGTATTTAAACTGAATTCTTGAACGATCGATCTTGCACGTTGACGTGAAGGCTTAGTTTTGATGGTATCCTCATTCACTGGATCTACCTTGAGGATATTATCATTTGTAGGACTAGTCATATTTGCAGATATCGTTTTATTATACACAATATGTAGAGATACGTATTCAATAATGAATCTGTGTATAAAACGCAATTCCAGATTTTATACGTGCACGTTTATTTGCAAAAGAGAACTATTTTCCAGAATTTTATAAAATAGAATAAATATTATATCTGCAAACAAAAAGCATAAAATTAACCAATTGATGTCCAAAAAAAAACATCATACTTTTACAGGACTAACTTCAAGCGTAGAAGAAATTAAAAATGGAGCATGCATCGAACTTGAGTTTTTATATCTGAAAGATTTTTTTTTCTCTAGTATTTTTGTTGAACAGAATCTATGATAGGAAACAACATCTAATATAACCTCATTCTAGCTGATCTAGATTTTCTGTGAAGCATCTTTAGACTGATACTCAGATATTTAGCTGTTAGAGGGTCATAAAAAAGCAAGAGTGAAAATATTTTTTGCCAGTTCTGTATACTAGAGCCTCACTAAAGATGCGTAATGCAGCAAGATGCACAGCTTACACAAGTTATGCATCTGATTCCAGTTTATACAATGTAGACGAGAGAAACGTGATTTTTATAGTTTCTTTACATAAAATAATACGCGAGCCAATGCAAAAACGTCATTTCTATATTTATATATATTGGGTGTTTCAGGAAGAATGGACCTCTCAGTATTTTTAACATTTCTCCTCTCCTACCCATGTAATTAAAGACATTTTTATTATCAAAAGATAGCGCTTGAAATTCTCTACAAAACCATATATGACTAGACTCAAAAACAGTTTTAGATATATTTGATAGAAGATCAAAACTAAAGACAGACAAACAACTATAAAATCTGACGCATGTCCCCTAATAAATGGTGATACTTTGCATTTTATACTGTAATCTCTACGTTTTATTGATAAAACAAAATATAACATAAGATGCAGCATCAAAAGTTCTATAATGTACAAGCTATAGTTAATTGTATACTTTTTGTTTTCAAAACGACGCGAAACTCTACACAACTGACTTTCGCCGTTGTGAAAAAAATCATTTTTCTTATTTTATATTTTTATCATTTAATACATTTCCTTTAAAAAAATTAAAATATACCACAAGATGCAGCGTGAAATGCTCTATAACTTACAAATGACAGTTTATTTTATGACATTTTTAAAGTCAAAATAGCTTCAAATTTCGTGTGATCGGTTTTTGTAACGGCGGAAATCGGTCGTGTAGAGGTTTGCTGTTTTTTTAACAAAACATATTTAGAGATTACAGTATGAAATGCAAACTACCACCAGTTATTATGGGACATGCGTTAGATTTTATAGTTGCTTGTATGTCTTTAGTTTTGGTCTTTTATCAAATATATTTAAAACTGTTTTTGAGGCTAGTCATATATGGTTTTGTAGAGAATTTCAAGCGCTATCTTTTGATAATAAAAAATACTGAGAGGCCCATTTTTCCTTGAACACCCGATAGTTTTGTGCTATAGTTTAAACCAATAATAAAATTGTGCATTGCATAGGAAATAAATGTAAAAAATAATCACACTATATTGTAGATGACATATAATATCTATTAGATAAATTTTATAATAAAACTTCGACAAAACTTTCACTTATGAAGAATACGATTTTCAGTGAGATACAATTATTTTTTGTCTCGTCTTTTAAAAATATATATGATAAAGAAAATCTTAACATTTTGTACACTATAACATATGTATCTTCAATAGGAAAATAATTTTATTTTTGTCTCTCTACTATTAATAAATCAATCATATGAATACTTTACACTATTGAAAGACTAAAAAAAAGAGATGATTCAGTTAAGTAAAAACGATTTTCTTTTATTTATCAAATAATACTTCGCAATTTCTTTCTCATAAATGTTATATTCTCTCGCAAGGTTTTAATACCAGGATGATCAGTGGGTAATGAACGTTGTTTAATTTCAAATGCACATTCATATAATGAGAGTGCTTTAGAATAATTGCCCATACTTTCATATACCGAAGCGATGTTACTGTAGGAGATAGCTAAATCAGGATGATTTGCAGGAAGAGTTTTTTGAAGAATTTCAAGTGCTTTTTCGTAAAATAAAAGTGCTTTTGAATACTCTTCCATATTGTAATACCCTCCTCCAATATTGTTGTAGGAAGTAGCTAAATCAGGATGATTGGTTGGAAGAGTTTTTTGGCGAATTTCCAGCGCTTTTTCATCAAACGGAAGTGCTTTCGAATGCTCTCCCATGTTTTTATACACTGCACCGATATTGTTGTAGGACGTACCCAATAATGGATGATTTGCAGGAAGAGTTGTTTGATAAATTTCAAGTGCTTTTTCGTAAAACGAAAGTGCTTTCGAATACTGTCTCATGTGATTATAGACTAAACCAATGTTGTTGTATGAAGTAGCTAAATCAGGATGATTTGCAGGAAGAGTTTTTTGATAGATTGCAAGTGCTTTTTCGTGAGATGAAAGGGCTTTTGAATAATCTCCTATGCTTGTATATACCGCAGCAATGTTATTGTACGAAGTAGCCAAATGAGGATGTTTGGGAGGAAGAATTTTTTGAAGAATTCCAAGTGCTTTTTCATAACATGGTAGTACTTTCAAATGCTCTCCTATATTTCGAGATACTTCACCGATGTCGTTGTAGGAAGTACCCAATATAGGAATATTTGCAGGAAGAGTTTTTTGATAAATTTGAAGTGCTTTTTTATAGTACTGGATGGCTTCCTCATAATCACCTCGATGATTCTTAGCTACTCCAAGGTTGTTATAATAAAGTGCTTTATCATTCTCATCGGATGTTTGTTCCAGTAGTATTTTATAAAGTTCTTCAGCTTTATCGAACTCTTTTAATTCGAGCAACAAATTGCCTATTCGTTCCCATCCTGTCCCACCAGCTGCTTCTTTTATATGTTTCGTTAGTGTTCGAAGCTGTTGATCATCATCCGATGTTAGTGTAAGTTCCACTTGATAAAGTGAATTGTTTTTATCAATTAGTTTAATTTCACCAATACGAAAGACGGTATGCATAGAGAAAAGGATTTCTTCTTCGGTCTTGAAATAACTAAATTCTTGAATGGCGGCGAAAGGAGCGAATGAGATAGAAGGATCAACTGACATTTGAAAGAGAATGCCAACTGTATCGGTTTTTGTTAAGGCGCGTTCAGCGAATCCAAGAGAAACTTTTCGATTCATGCTCGTAGATAGGAAGTTATTAAAAGACATGAGACCACCTTGGGTTTTACAAAGTTTATCAAAATCTTTGATTGATAGACCTTGTCCTCGATAAACTGTAAAAGGCTTTCCTTGGTAATCATTGACCTGTTGTTGATGTAATTGTTCAATTTGTTGATGAAGATCACGTATGAAGAAGCCCATATTAATGATAGTGTTACCTTCCAGTGTTCGAAGTGCTCGATTAAGCATTTGATATATAAAACATTCACGCGTATACCACCAGATTGCCAATTTTGGACTATATTCATGTTCGAATTCATTAAGAATATTTAATTCTTTCGTATTTCCGTCGTAAAGCTTTCGACAGTAATTCGTTAAATCCTTGATAGTTTGTTGTCCATGTTCCATTTCAAGGAGAATATCCTTGAATATTTGGGTGTACATAAAGTTGGGTTCTAGTTGATTTGAATCTGGACTAGAAGTTTCATCATTTACTGCTACGAAACTTACAGGAATGAAATCTTGTTCACATTGTTTTACAGCCATTTGTAATGTCTCACAAATGGGTGTAATAGTTGTATGTATACCCTTGATTTTCTTCCATTGTTTTACCCATTGTTCATGACGAAATTTATTACCGCAGAAAATGTAAATGGAATCTATTTGTGACAAATCATGAATACGAGGGACTAAATTTTCACCTAATGATCCTGACGTAATGACAAATACTTTCTCTTCATGGATATCTTCGAGAAACTGGATACATTGGTCTGAATCGGTAAAAATATTGATGTCGTTCACAATGCCACTTAATTGCGTTAATTCATCTTGGCAATCTTTGTTTGATTGATCAATACCAACATCGGCCCAAATTAATAAATAATTTTGAGCAATTCGCTTACGAAGATTGATAGTACTGTCGGCTGCTTTTGCAGTTAAATCAGAAGTCTGTGATTCTGCAGTAATATCCTCTTTTGATTTTTGTCCACCTATAATCTGTTGAATGATATTTTTAATCATCAATATGAAATAATGTGTAGTTAGTTGTTATACAGGCAAAGAGAGTCCACGTTACCTATTGATATAGTTGACGTCTTACCTCGTCTCAATTTTTCTCTTACACAAAAATCTCTTTTTGTCGTCACTCAAGAACAAATTCACTAAAAAAATTCGTTATCAACGTTTGAAGAATCGAATAAAAAAAGCAGACAACGTATTTTATTTTATTCATATTCTTTTCAGCTTCTTTGTGCCCTTTTCTCCGCAATTACTTTTTTTTTTATTTTGCGTTTTATTATTACACTCTGAAGTGTTTGCAAAGAAGAGAAAAGAATGAAAAGGAAAAGAAGAAAAAAATGGGATCAAACGACCGTGATTCTTCTAATCGTAGGTGAAGTCTCCTTCTCACTTTTCTTATATTGTATAATCATTCTAAAGGGAAGATTAGGGGTGTTACTTTACCTTTACTTTATAAAATAAAGATAAAGTACTTACGATTATCCAAAAGTAGTAAGAGAGGTACCTTTTTTTTCTTATAGAAAGCTTTAAAAATGTTCCTTTTCTTACAAACAGATGGAGCATCTTTCGCTCTATCTTTTATGCTATTTAATCACTATTCAATCAATATAATAATAATAAAGTTTTCATAAGAATCAACTTTGTTGGAAATTAGCTGGTAGCATTAGATTGTAATGTATGTGTCGTTTTTACATGCCACTCTACTCGCATTTTATATGTCGTATTAGAAAAACAAAATATACCACAAGAAACAGTGTAAAAAGCTCTACAATTTATAAATAACCGCTTATTTTGTAGATGCATTTTTTTGATGAAAGACAAATTTGATTTTTTATGTCTCCTGTTTTTATCATTGTTCTATGTAAATTGTAGAGCTTTTCACGCTGCTTCTTGTGGTATATTTTGTTTTTCTTATACGACATATCAATGCTTATACGGAGGTACTTTTAGATTCTCATATACTGCACATTGGCAAAACCTTTTCGTCCTCAAACACTATGTATAAAGGTATCCTTAGATCCTCACGAGCTGTATCATGAGAACATCGATGGGTTCTGAAGTGCTTCATTATGAGGTACACCAAAGTCGTCAAGAGCTATCTGTTTAATTGCAATCATGGTCTTAATCTAGAAATTCATCGTACGTTGATCTGTAGGGTAACATTTTGAGTCCACGATCTACGCTACTTTCTGTGAAAGAACTTACTGAGATAACTGACATGAGATTTTATAGAAATAACTAATTAAAAAGGAAGTGCGTTACCATACTATCATCTTTTACCTATGAAATTTTGCATCGATTCTCCAATTGAGAAGAATATTTCCGAGATAACTTTTAATTAATATATATTGTTGTTAGAACAATGATTTATTTATTTTGTTGAAACAAGTAGTATAAATTGAGACAACTTACTAGGTCACTTCACGCTATATTCAAACTACCACTTTGCAGATAAACACACAGTGATTTTTTCGATTAAGATCCCGATTACAGTGAAGCAGATAGATCTTGACCATCTTGAAATACTCTATAATATAGCTTTTGAGGATCTAAGGATACCCTCAAAACATAGCACTTAAAACTATAGGGTACTCTCAATGTATAGCACTTGACGACCTAAAGCTTTTGTTTTGTATTGTGACAGTGGATCGAACAGTGCTGCGGACAAACATGCAAACACCTAGTAGTTTCAAGATTAAAGACCCTGAATAAAGCAAGGAAAATTTTCCAAAAATCATTCCTTATTCTTTATTATAACGAAAGATAAAAATAAAGTAACACCTCTAATCGATTATATGCCCTCGAAAAACACTTGAAGAATTATATAAATAGTCGATTGAGTTCAAATTTATTGGATAGGTACCGACCCTGAACCCGAACCGTTCTGTGCGTATCCGAATCTATAGTTCGGGCTCAGTTTATTCCTAAATACATTGTATCAGAAAAACAAAATATATGAAAAGATACATCGTGAAAAGCTCTAGCATTTCTATAGGATCGCCTTTTTTGCTTTAAAAACGGCGAAAACTTTAAATAGATAAGTTTGAATGTGCAGAAACACTATTTTTTCTGACACAACATCAATTTGATTTTTTTTCTTCATCTTTTTCCAATTGTTCTGTGTAAATTGTAGAGCTTTTCATAGCGCATCTTTCCATATATTGTGTTTTTCTGGTACAACATTATGAAATGACTGAAAATTACAATGCAAAGTGCGCCTATTTAATCTGACCGATCCGTTATTTTTAAATAAATATAAATCTAACAAGCGAAAAATGAGTCAAAAAATAAAATAAAGATAGTTTGAAAATAAATTATTTATTCAAAAAGATACATTAAAAATAAAAAATTATAATTGAAATTGAAAAGCTTCGTGAGATCGAATATTAATATGATCATGTTCAGTTTTTGATTGGTCGATTGTTTGATCTTGAACAGGTGAACCATCAAGTAACCATTTTCGAATAATTTCTTTATCTTGACTATTACGATTAAAGACATGTTCCAGAGCACCATTCGAATCCATTGATTTCATTAATTCAGCTGTTTCAACATTGTGTTCACTTATTTTTTCACCATTCTATTTTAAATAATTTCTTTTTTTTGAAATTTTTTAATAAAAATTCAAGAAAACTTACAAATGGAATTGTCCATTTTGAAACACGAAAAGCAGATAATAAATCGTGTGGTTTTTCTTGAAATAAATCTTTTAAAAATTTTTTTGATCCATCAGGTAATTTAAGTTGAATATTTGATTGAATTTGTTCAGATAATTTTCTACGTTGAATAATAAGTGATAACATATCATTAATTGTTGATGGTGATAATGAAAATATCCATCGACATATTATTGATAATTCATCAGCATTAAATATCTATTTATATTTTAATAAAATAAATAAATTTATTCTGAAAAAGATACAGTAAAACTTCTATTACTGAACATCTCTCCATTGAGAACAATATGTTATAGTGAAGAGAATTCAAAACAAAAAAAAGGGAGATACAAAAGTGTCATTTAGATTCTTAATCCTTTGAGTCTGGCTGACAAACATGTTCGTACTAATATCGATTCTATAAAAAATGTTTTTATTCAAATCGAGTTATATTAAACTAAATGAAAGACTTCGATGAACTGGGTATCATTTTCTGATGGAACTTCATTTATCTTCATTTCTCCATTTAAAAGTTCAAGTTTCGTCACAAAAGTGCTCAGGTCACCGAAATATTTGCTTCGATATAATGTAGTTAAGATTTCGAATCGAAAAAAGTTTATAGGACTATTTTGAATATCTCCATGGGTAGTCCGATTAGCCGGGCTCATTTTTTAATAAAAAATAGAGGCATGTTCACACTCGAAATCCATACGGACGAGGTTGGTGTAAGCTTTGTTACGTATATTAGGTTTTTTTCCTGATCTGTGAAAAAATAAAAATTTTCTTATTGAGATCCATACTGGTACTTAACTAAGGTTCTCACCAACCTTTTAGATATTCAAATTTTTCTAACTTTAATGAGTTTCTGTACACTATATACAAAAATAAACTCATGCTCAAATGGTTAAATATTCGTCAATGAAATATGACATTTAAAAATAATCTTACGTTAGAATAAATCTAATAAGAAAGACTAAACATAGTTTGTCCTGTCGAAAACTGAAAGAAAAATTTCAATTACTTTTAATTCTACATCAAATATTCTAAACCAAAAACATGAATATGATAATGATTATGAATGTAATCACAATAAAAAGTTAAAGCGAAAGAGGAAGAATGATTTTAATCAAACAATCGATGACAATGTTTTATTAATGAGTTAGTGTTCAACGATCCAAGCGAATTTCAGTGTTCGGTCTTGTTTTATAATAATATGCTCGAGATTTTACTACTGAATAGATAATATATTAGGCTTTAAAGCTAACAATGGATAATTCGATCATTTTAGAATTCATTATAATAGTCAATTTCATTTCTAGAGAAGCAGCAGTCTTGATTATCATACAATTGTTGATGAGCAATCGAATTTACCAGTAATTTTTTGACTACTAAGAAGATTTTAGCTATTGAGGAAATACGTTTATATCTATTTCCGTGTAATCATTCTTAAAGGTTTTTGTCACAGAGTTACACACAACTATGCTATAATGTTTCGCAATTACAAGTCAATGTGATCGTAGTTATGGCATAACTGCATCGCGTTTTGACTGCGAAGGAAGATATGAGTAATCAACTGTTCAACAACCCGATCTACATCTACGTATTATATGGCTTCACTCCAACCTTGTCAATATATACTTTACTCAAAATGTTTTCAAACGTATCTAAAAAAAATCTCTAGATGGCATTTAAACTTAATTTAATTAGAGATATGTAAAGTATTAAAATAGTAAAAATTTATTAAATAAATATAATAAAAAGTACTTAAAACAATTATCTTAATTGATTTTTCTCTAACTACTTCTAATATTACAGAGATATCCATTGGGGCACTATCGCAGTAGCTGTAGCGATAGCTTATCTTTTGAGGGTATTAAAAAATTGTATGAATTTGGTAGAAATTCCAGTGTCAACAAAAAGAATAATGTAGGAGTGAGTGAATTCGATACATTCCTAGCTAGATTTATTCTCTAATACAGTCAGACATAGTCAAATTTGAAACCATCTCTATAATACGATCAGTCCGTTATACTAAACGTTTTCTGTCGGTATCCCTACAGATTATTTAAATGAAAACATAACATCTTGTAAAAATAAGAAAAAGAGGTTGATACCTGATACATAGGTCCTTGAAATGAAACAGCATGATTAATAAGTTTACTTTTTGTAGGATCACCTTTGAAAATCATATCTGAATTTGCAAGTTCATCACAAAGTATTTCAGGATTGTCCGATGCAAACATTTCATTTAATAAATTATTATGAGGACCAATACGCCGTGATCCATGCATTTTTTTTGCTAATGGACTTTTTCTTTTTATTAATTCAATAAATTCATCTCGTGGTGTTAAATTTTTTTGTTTTTCATATAATTTTTTAAGATCATTATTTATATTTCCAGTTGTACCATAAGCAACATATCTTAATTATATTTTCAATTATTAATTATATAAACAAAACAAAAAAAGACAAATTAAATTTACCCAGTCCAAATTCTTTTCCAATGTTGTTCAACACTTTTTTCACCTTCTGTTTGTTGAATATGATCAAGATATAATTCAACAGCATCACGAGCATATCTTCCATGTCCATTTAAACTATTATCAATTGCTGTATGAAGTAGAGAAAATTTTGGATTTATATTATATCGTTGAAGAATTTTTCGTAGTGCCGCATGTTCAACAATTGATGTTGTTTCAAGCCACTAATAAATATAAATATCATTGAAAATGAATATATTTAATAAAATTTAATGTCTTCTCTATAGGTTTATACATAGGCGATACGTTATAGATACGACGGGTAAGTAAAAAATTGTGTCATATTTACCGATTTAAGGACATTCTCAGTCTTTAGGCTTTCTAGAGAACGATTCATCAGAAAATTTTGAAACTTTCAGAGTTGACAAATCTTGATGATTGGATCAATAATTGTCAGAAATGGGAAGTTCTCAGATGTGATCTTTTAGGACATATGTAGGTCAAAATCATTCTACTTTTCATTTCCTTTCTTTGAGATACTACGTTCGATCAACCTAAAACTTATTTTTGTAAAATACGATCTAAAAGAAAGTGTTGAAGTGTATAGAAGTAAAAAAATACCCTCTCCTTCCATCTACAGGTTGGAATCAATATCTTAATTAATCACAAATTGTGACAGATAGACAAGTTCTTCAGATAATGACAAGGAATGAAAAGTAAGGTCTAGATACAGGTTCATATTGTTAGAAACGATTTTATGATACTATGACAAATAATACAAAACTCGATTGTGCAGATTTTTGCATAGAAATAAAGTCTCGAGAAGAATTCGACGGAACGAGAAAACTACTGTTTTCATATAGAATATGTGATATACTTTCGTTTGGTTAACTTTTCTTATTACAGATAAAAAGAATTAAACAAATCAATAAATATTTAATAAATGGATAAATGATATTTTTTTAAATAAAATCATGAAAAGACTTACAAGTGTATAGCCAAGAATTTCTGGTTCGAATGTTTTTGGAAAAAGTGATGTTGTTAATGTTAAAAGAGGATTTTTAAAACTAATATCAAGAATTGATTGTTGATCAACAAATTGTCTTGAAGTAACTGGTGGAACATGAAGACCAAGACTATGTAAAACATCTAAATAAACATTTGGATGATTTTGTAAAGGATCTCCATTTCCTAATTCATCAATATAAATTGAAAATAATTTTGATTGAATTGATGACATTGGTCCTTGGGGAACACCACGTAACCAAACACCATCTGTTAAATGATATGGTTCTCGTTGTATTAAATAAGTTATAAAATGAAGTTTTGTTTCTGCCCACCAATAATGAGAATCAGATGACACTGGTTCACCTTGATCACACCCTTTAAAAAAAATAAAATTTTATTTTAAATGAAAATAAAAAAAAATAAAAACAAACAATCAAGATATTTTTCTTTTAATAATCTTTGAAGAATATAATCTAATCTTTCTTTAACTTTTTCTCTTGAATATTCAATATAAGTAAAATGATCTGGAAAATCATCATTATCATCATGATCAACCATCATATATTGACTAGCTTCAAAATGCATTCGTTCACTAAATTCTAAATAATAATAATAAATAAATAAATAAATAAAAATATCTTTTTTTCTTTTAAATACATACCTTTAGCGAGATGTAATTTATCGATATGATATTCTTGATTAATAAAAAAATGAAAAAGATCTCGATATGAATAATCATCAAGATCTTTTATAATTTCAGT
>JAJEKB010020615.1:143139-156136 GCA_022393335.1 Macrotrachela quadricornifera | reverse complement strand
TTCGTATGAAAATACATTATAAGATAAGTGTCATCATTTGCAGATAGTAATATAAACTAAATATAATTCTGTCCTAATCATTTTCTTTTCTATCATAGGGTTATTTATCAAGGAAACAAGAATATACTCTCTTACCCTTAACAATAATAAGTTGAGTATTATAAATGATAGAGCAAAAAAAAATTCTTCCATATATTAATATATAAAAGCAGAAAATACAAATGGAAAATATTGATGTTAAAGAAGAAACATTGTGTGAACCAAAAATTAGATCACGAAAAAATTCTCTTCAACCAATTGATCGACATATTAATGACATTGATTTTGGTAAATCAATTTATATCAATGCAGGAATTGATTCAACATGGTTAGATTAATTTAAAGATAAAGACTCTTGGTAGATAATTTCCCTTCGACTTTTATTTACTTATAAGTTGCATAAGAAATTTGAGGAATGAGAAATGAATAAATAAAGCAATTGAAAATGATATTAAAATCTGTTTTGAGTAATATAAGCTAACTAAAGAAATAATTAGTTGAAAAGAATTAATATTATATTTATATTTAATTTTAGTGGATTAAAACGAAATACCAATATGGATATATTAAATAATGAAAATATTTCTTCAGAAAATCATTTACAATGAATATTAATAAATATGATTTTATTATTCATTCAATCAAGCATTAATTTTATAAACATTTGTTAATTACGAAAGATTTTTTTTTAAATTAAATGTTGTTGTAATTATTTGTTTAAATATATCTTTGTATTTTTCATGTGTTAATAATGAAATATCTTATAAATAGAATCATTTGTTTTATATTCATCCTATTTAAAAAAACCAAAAAAACTTTTTCGATTTTCTCTCCAAAATTTCTTGGTACAAGCTTGTATTATATATTTCAACTATATTTTGTTCTTCATGAATGTATCAAGATACAGGACACTACAGAGCTTCTTTTTTAAATTAATCTTTATTTTTATTATATATGCAGACATTTATGTAATCATTGAACTTATAATCCCCTTTCTCCGGTAAGAAAGTAATATTTAATCCAAGAAATCAATTTTTGAGGGATGAGATGAAGGTCTTAAATTAATAAAGAATTGGCAATGGCAAAATATATATTCTTCACTATGTAACCTCATTTATATCTGTGACACATCATATACTAGATTAAGATTAAAGATTGTATAATTAGATTATATAATAAGCCATATTTCAGCAGTTGAAAGAATTAATCAACATAATTAGACTGATGGAATAAATATAACTTTAAAAAAACATAGGTGCATCTTATGGTGTATTAATTTTTTTTTTTTAAATAAAACATATAAGACAATAGCAAGATTATGGAAATTGTACAGCTTATCAAGTTGTATCTTTTCGTATGTGTCGTATTTTTAATATAGTTAAAGTGATAATAATTGAATGTAAACCTAGTTTGAAAATTATTTCAGTTATAATCATCTTACATTTGATCATATGTTGCACATTTATCAATAGATATTCATACAATATCTAATATTATTTTTCAATAGTTTATTCGTTCATCTTTAGAAAAAATAAGAGGCAAACATCTTTTTATTCATTGGCATCACACAATTTTTTAAAATTCTTCAGCAAAAATGAGTTCAAGTTCAACAATATGTTTGATTTTTCTCTTTTGGATTTTGTGTTTTAGGATTTGACTAGATATCCTCGATAGAATTTACGTCGGAACTGTTCGATGTTTATCAATGATGAGTTGTTTAGAAATATTACTTCGATATTTCGGATCATTGTCTTGCTGCCGACGTTAACTCCGATGAAATTATTCTAGAATAAAAAAATAAATATTATTGTTACATCGTTTCCATCTCTTACTTACATCTTGCAGCAGGAAGAAGAAAATATTAAAGTATATATAAATATAATGTGTGTCAGGTCAATACGCCTTACACACTCACGGTACTCCAAAAATGAATCTTTTGACAATTTTTAGGTTTACATATTAATTCAATTTTGTTGTTGTGAGAAAATGCCGATAGTTATCAATATAATTTAATGAAAATTGTGATTAAATATTAAAAAAGGATGATTTTCATAGTATACATGGTCATTATTTTTATCAAAATCAAAGATTAAATTAATAATTTTGTTCTATTATTATTATTAATTTGTAATAAATATTTTTATGATTGATTTTTGAATAATAATATGATAAAAAAAATCAATTAAAACGATTTCTAATCATAAGAAAATAATCTATGGATAAATATAATAATCAATACTTTGAATATACCTATTGCTTCATCAAATTATCATATTATATTGAATAAAATATTTTTGTGATCAAAGAGTCAAATAGCAGATATAATAAGGATGTTGGGTTTTTTTCTTTCATATCGTTAACAATATATATATACATATTTGATGTTTATTATTAAATATAATGAATTGTATGTCGTAAAATTCAAGGATATTTTGTTATTGACAATGATTTAAGGTGAAATATATACATATAATAGAAAATAGTCGACATAGTTATTATGAACTTGAATATTCTCCTTGATTTTTTTTTTATTTGAATAATATTGATCATTATGCAATAAATGATGAGAGTATTCGTTCCGATTGATAGAACAGATAAATATGATAAGAGAGGTATTTATTAATCGAACATTTTATTCAATAATAAGTCAATTCTATTCAAACGTTTAGATATATATTTTTTTTATAAATGAGTGACGAATTATTATTAAATGCACATTTTAATCTTTCTCGTATAAATCATCATGATACAATAAATGAACAAGAATTTCGAGATATTCTTGGACCAATAAGAGATGAAAGAAGATTATCAACACCACATATATCTCCTGAACATATTCGAATGTTAGCGGTAACATTTTATTTATTTATTTTAATTATTTAAATAAATATAAATAAAATAATTTTAGTCATTCTTTGAACCAACGAGTCATACATTAAGATATCCAATTGGTCTTGATGTTGCTGTAGCTGGTTTTACACATAATCCAATAGAATATGAAAAATTTACACTTTCTACAAATCCTGCTGAAGAAAATCATGTATATGGTGTTGGTCCTGATGTTGGTATTGGTGCACCAAATGTTGCTAATAAATCTAATTATTATGATCCTGCTGGTGCAATGTTTACTTATGCAGATTATGATCATGATGGAAGAATTAATAGAGTTGAATTTGGAACACTTATGCGTTCAGTTTAAATTATATATTAGTTTTTTTTTAAATAACGATACTTTTTATTTTATTGACTAACATCTTTTTTTCTTTCTCAGGTATATTTATTGATTATAATTGACATTTTTTTTTCATTTATTGAATAAATATGTTTAAAAAAAAAGGCATCTTTACATTGGAATATGAAAGTATTCTCATATTTAATGAAACATTATATTAGAAATATTTTAAAATGCGTTGTCACATGATATATTACCTTCCTACAGATATATTGATTAATATCAATCACATTATCATGAGACATTAGTTTTTTTTTTCTCAAGGTTTATGTTCGTATCTTTGTCAATGTTATATAAAACAATTGCAAGTCAACATATACTTTTCATCAATCTATATAATTACTTGTTTATCAAATATTCTAATTATTAATTAAAATTTATTTTATTATATAGATTCGAAATATATTATCGATAAAAAAATAGAATAGATATCAATTATATAACTTGATCGATTTAATTGAGTTTTTTTTAAATAATTGTTTTCTACAAATGTTCGAAATGATAATATAATTTCAATTTGATTTCATGAATGGTCTTCATCAAGTTAGAGATAGAGATATTCAATTTTTTTTGCGATAAATGAGCTTTTGGGCTGCTCTGTGATGAGCCCCGCATCGCATCGAAAGAGTTAAATTAATATTCAACTATTGTTTTGTTTTTTCTGTTCATTCATTTGATCAAAATGATAAAATATTCGAATTAGATGAATAAAGGTCAGTAATACTATGTAAATTAATAAAAATGAATTTATTTTAGCATTAATACGCTCACATTGATGTATCTGAATATGTTAATAAAGCAATATTAACACCATCAGAAAAGGTTAAATTGCGTTCTTTTAAATAATGTTTTATTTGATACTTGTAGGAAGAAACAGAATCTGAAAAAAATGACAACTAATGAAGAAGATGATGATCAACTGTAAAACTTTTTTCATAAATTATTAAATATTTTTTTTTGTAATTAACATTCTGAATCACTTTAAAATGATCCCAAACAAGTATTAATCGTTTAAAAATTCAATCATTCTAATCAATTATTTCTATAATCTATTAAAAGCGATTTTTTTTCTTCTGAAATCATAATAATTGAGTTCTATTTTTTTTTACAAATCACCAATTTTTCAGATTGTCTTTTATTAAAACCAGTAACTTTAATTTCATAGAAATTCCCAGGAGGGAAGCGTACTTTGTACTCCAGAAATACAGAAGTACGCTTTTTCCCCTCTTGAAAGTTTCAAATATTGAAAAGGAAAATTTTATGTAGACTTTTAAATAAACAATTGATTTCTATTGAGTCAAATTGATTAGATAATGATGAACGATCCATCAGATTAATTTATTCTATATTTCGTTATTATGATGGATAAAAATAAATAAAAAAAAAACCTTGTTCATCAAAGAAAAAGAAAAAGTTATGGAACATAGTTGATTGAATAGTATAGAATTCGAAATTTTTTTCTTTCTTTTAAAGGCATTTAGTCACATTAGTAGTTAATTAACCTAAGAAAAAACAAAATAAGAAATACCGGGTGTCCCAGAATAATTGCAACATTATTTGTTTTATGAATATTTCTGCGCAGCCAAATGATATAATCTTGATTTTTTTTCGAAAGATGCGCCTTGAAAAGCTCTACAAAAACTGTGTACGCGAATTCCTATTGCAAAATAAGAAAGTCTTCCAAACGTTTCTTTATTTTCAAATACGGTGGGAAGTAGCATTAAATTGTAGTGTTTCATTTTGAGTATGGGAAAAATTATCAGAATATGTTGGTAGGGACTTCTTTTAGCATTTTTTGTAGAGCTTTTCAAGGCGCATCTTTAAAAAAAATCAAGATTATATCCTTTGGCTGCGCAGAAATATTCATAAAACAAATAATGTTGCAATTATTCTGGAACACCCGGTATTCAAAAGTATGTTCAAGTGTCCAACCCTATTTTCCTCCGTAAGTCATCTTTACTGTTGATACTGGTCAAACGATATACGCAATTGATGAAATAAATCAACGTGCTTATATAAACTATCCAAGTTATCTATCGAATGAAACCGCATATGTAACGAAAAGTTCTTCAAATGCAATTCCTAATTCTTCACAATCAGAAAATTATGTTCAATTAGCAATAAAATCTCTATCTGATGATTGTATGCATCAAATTACTTTCAAAAAAATACGAGTATTTCGTTGAAATTTGTGGAAGCTATCCGTCAAGGAATGAGAAGTGTAAAAATAACAATAAATTATTAAATCATATCTGTAAGAAAACCAGATGAGAAATTTTTTCTTTAAATACCAAAAACTTTGGCAAGTGATTGTCGAGATATAAATCTTGGATTTATATTACATCCACAAGAAACAGAACTTATTTTAAAGCATACTTCACAAATTCAAGTTAATGCGAATGATACGATTACTATTCGCTGGAAATTAACTCAATGTACTGATTGTATTACATGAACATTGAAACAATTTTATTTTGATGTGAATAATTTTCATGAACCGCAAATATTAACAATCATTCGTGTTAAAAATGGACCTGATACAGAATTTGTTCTCTATCTATCTTACTGGTGGAGGTTTCGATCTTATTCGAACGGATATTTATTATAGTTATATTTATTAATTTTTTCATTGTAATTAGAATACCTAGGAAAAATCCAATTGAAATTTTACTGATAAATATCATTTTATTTTAGATCAGATAAGATGAAACATCTTGAATCTAAATGAGATGGTTCAACAGTTTGCGACGCTACTGAAGAAACGTGATTTTTGCGTTGGATGTTTCATACAAAAAAAAAAGATATATTTTGACAATAGATAATGATTTTGATTAAAAAAATTATCAATCAGTGAATAGTTGTCAAAAAAGTATGCAATTTATTTGAATGCATTGTCGTCAACAGAAAATTTTGATGAAATTATTATAAAATAAATATCATCGAGAAAATTTAAAAATTAAACATTGAAAAATGATAGTAAAGATTTGAAAATGCATGCAATCTCTCAAAACAGTTCTCTTGACTTTTATTAATTTCTGGTGCACAAAAACACATTGGTATAAATATATTTGTGACAATGAAAATACACAGATGAACACAACTGTAAGTTTCTAATCATCCGTCGGATTACTCTGATGTGGGGGAAGAAGTAATGTTATTAGCGTTGAATGTCCACGACATCTAGTAAAACATTGAAAGTAAAGAAAATTTGAGATTTCATGGTTACCTTGTTTCAAATTCCTTTTTGGACAGCTTATTATCATGATTTGTGTCGAGGTCTTCCATAATTTTGTTGGCAATCTTTTTTGGATCATATATACCCACACGACCATGATTGGGCATGTCAACAACATCGTACTGTAACGAGCATCGATCGTAATGCAAATCAAAAAGAAGATGTACTTACCATAGCTTTTATCCATTTTATCAGTTCTTTTTCCTCAATAGTATTAGATCCCGATATGTCGTACCTAGATTGAGAAAGATCAGCTGTCAGAAAATATTGATCGAATTGGCTCACATTTCAAAAGCGAGATGGAGTCGATCCATCAAATCTCCTTGAGTATTAGGAGCAATAGCGATAAGAAATTCAACAAAGTTGACTTTACCAGTTTTGTTTGTATCGAATGATTTAAAGAAGTATCTTAAAACGTGAATAAAGAAAATAAATGTGCATTGAACTAATCTATGGACATACTCGCAGAAAGAGTCCGCTCTAGAACCTTTCACAAAATATTTTTCACAGATTTTTTTAAATAATTTCTTGTCGAGGAGATCTTTTGGACAATCCTTGAGAAAACCCTAGAAAAGTGACAAAAAATGTTCTAGATCAAGAAAATCTAAAGACGCACAGCATGCCATTTTTCAATGTCTAGAGCAAAACAAGATATTATTACAAATATATGATTATCATACGATACCATCTTCGCTAAAATTTGTTATCTTGTGAAGTTGTGTAACCACTATAAATCAAAACGTCAATTATTTGAGTGAGAAAAGAAAGAAGGATCCAAACTTTCTCCTGGGAGTGGACTCGGCCTGCTTCCACATATCAGTGTCTTTATCCAAAACCAGCATTCTGAAGAAAGAAGAAATTATCAGAATATTTCAAAAACTTAAACAAAGATTAGTTCGGGTAGAAAAGCATTATGCGGACAGAGTATTCAATACTTTCTCATAAATCTCAGATGTGAAGCATTATTTTTGAATGTCATTTACTCATCAGACATGTTTCATTATCAGATGCAGCGGACTTTTTCTTTGATTTGGAGTCTTCTTCTTCTAATGGAAAATCCACGCCATCCATATCGTCCTTTAGTTTATCTAGCTTGGTAATTTTTCCAAATTTACTGATATTTTTGAACGCTTGACTTTCAATAATATCACTAATCTTCCTGTATCCACCTGGTACTACTCGACAGATTTCATCGACTTCCCAAATGACCCATACCATAGTGAAAAAGCACAGCAGCGCAATCCCAAATAGAATAATATAGGTAAATGATGTCACCGTGACTTGAAAGTATATCAAAGGGATAAATGCTAGTATGCATCCTACTATAACACCAATATATATTATGATCATCAGACAAATTAATATTGGATGTTGGTATAACCTAATGTTAGGAGGGGGAATACGAAATGGGAACGTGATACAACATTGACAAAGTGGTTGAGTAATATTATTGATGCCTACTGTTTTCTCCAAAACGCAACGCATGCCGTTTGCTACACAACGGCGTTGTTGATACACGTACAGTAATAATCGATGAAGGAAGACTGATGTTGTTTCCGGTTGTACATGGAAAATAGGTTGCATTAGGTCCATAAAAACATTCCATGTCGCCTTGCGAAGGACATGGACGACTTTGATAAGCAGTAGTACTCGCTAACACACAACCTTCGGCGAAAGCTATAATCACAGCCGAAATGACAACGCTGGTGGTCATCAGTATCAAACATCGATTTCTCTTCTTACGTAAAGGCAAATATTTACCATATACGTTTAATATGACTCGTGAATATGCTGGATGAACTGGATAATCCTCCGGCACGCTCAGTGCAGTGTGTGATTTCGCTGAAGAGGCTAATTTTCCATTTGATGCTAGTTTTTGTTGATTCTCTTGTGCCGTTGCAGAATGGATAACCTGTGGAAAATCTCGTTTCTTCATATTACTACGGGTAGATATACGTATAGAATTTCGCTCGTACATCTCTATGACAGTATCTGAAGAAGGCCATATACGACGCTTTTCAGTTGTCTTTGGTAAAGTACGTTGATCATTTGAGGCCGTGTCATCTGCTGTAAAGGGAATGAAATTCTTAGCTCTTTTAAAAGTATTAGTGGCCCTGTGAACAAAGTGACGGATGTCATGATGGTGTCCATGCGACGCAGACAGATTAGAATGATACTTGATAACCTTGTGATTCACATCGATTAGACAGCGCTTGATTCTAAATAGTCTAGCAACCACACCGTAAAATCCTTTAGGAAAACAGCATAGAGTAATTAACATAACTATTGTAGTAGCGATACATATACCAACACTAGTGAAAACATTACAATACATCCACTGTTGAAATGTCCATGCCATTTTTATTCGCGCAAAGAAAAGTATCTAGAAATAAATCATACAGACCTGATGGATACCAGTACTCTTAGAGAATCGAAGTAAAAGGTCAAACGGAATGTACTCAACAATTGACTATAGCACGATTCAAATGAACAAAATCGATTGTTAGTTAGTTGTAATGAATATATAAATGCTAGAAATTGATGAAGACCGACTAATCGCCATCAATCACTATAGCTAAAAAAAACTATTCTTGTTTCCACAGAACCTATTTTTTAAACTTTTTTTTAAAAAAGCATGCAGCTCATAAAACTGCATTTCGATATTTCTGTGGACGTCTGCCTATTAACAAATTAGATTTTCAAGGATAATTACCGGGGAATTTTGGTTGAAAGACTTTCACATATGCTTATGATTTCGTCTGTGCATTTTTTTGTAAGAATGAATTGAGCCCAATTATTTTCTTTTCTTTGTTTTGTAAGGCAAAAAGCATTAACATGTATCTTTGAATTTTTCTTCCCACATGCAACCGTTTTTTGCACATTGCAAATAGAAAGTTAGCAAGCGATAAAAAAAAAGAAATTGGTAGCTTTGAATGCTTCCATCACCCGATGTGTGAGCTCTTCATACTCCTTTTTCTTTGTTCATGTTAATGCCATCAGTTCTACTTTTTCTCCACAGTGGGAAAAATTCCAACAGCTCACTATGATTTTTTTAAAATCATAAACAAATTTTTTCTCACTCAAGATTAAAGAAAGTAGCTATTTTAAGGGTGACATGGATGAAAGTGAGACAAACACACCAAAACTGGTTTCGTTCTTGTTCAATATACTTATCAAATGGTTTTTAAATCTCTAGGCAATGAGGTACTGATTCTTTTGCTACCATGGAATCTGAAACTGGTGAACATCCCTACATAACACTTAAGCATCACCATTTCGGACGATACAACAGAGCGCTCACCTATGAATCCTTCTAATTCGTTATTCTTGTCATTTCTGAATTTTCTCTAAAGTCCATGACAAGTTTAAACATAACAAAGCGTGTAGAAACTCGAAAAATAACCTTAAAGTTTAAAATTCAAAAATTGTGATAGAAAATATTTTGTGACCTGAATCTATAATTAGTCTCACTCATAGAAGACCAAGTTCAGTCGAGTTTTTACTTGCAGTCATCTGCTTTTTTTCTATTCCATTTTTGGTGCAAACAAAACATGTTTTTTATACAATAAGTCCGTCCGACCAACCGTTATAGATGATATCAATAGTTTTATTTCATTTTCCAAAGTTACAACACCAATTTGAGAAATATTTAGGAACAATCTTTTCTTAGATATTCTGAATGCTGTGCAATAAGATTGAGAAGACAATAGGAAAACAAAAACTATGACCGTTGGTAAAAAACTAACAAGATAAGCAAGCAAATTAAGAAATGGACGTTGATCAAGTAACGAATTTACCACCGGTTTTTGACGCAGTGAAAATCATTGTTTTTAATGTAAAACGTTTTATTTGCCAACTTTTACCATAATGGACATTTACAATCAAATTATTATCCGATGTATACTTATTTTCCCAATAATCACACGTAATTCCAAATAGCTTAATTTCGTCAATATCATCTTTCAAAGAAAGCATCAATTTTTTTCTTTCATCTATACAGAAGACGAAAATATATTTCAAATGATTATTTAAATATACCAAAAGCTACAGATTGTAAACGTCTAGATATTGTAGTTGGATCTGATAAAATATTTGAAGCTTTAACTTGATGATTACTTGAATGACCAATATCCAGTAGTGTTTGGGCTAATGTTTAAAAATCACGTTGATGAACAGAATTAAATGATCTCATATCGAATGAACAAAACCTTACACATGCATCCAATACTTCCTTCTTTTGTTCAGACGACACATTATCATGTTTTTCATTTGTAAAATAAGTTTTAATCTTTGATGTCATAGCAGACTTTACTTTACAATTCTCATGATGAAGTTTCAGTGTTTTCGAACCAGTTTTCTGTGAATCATAAGCTAAAATAGTTTGACATTGAATACATATTACAAAGGGACTAATATTTTCTTTTTCATCTGTAATTCGATTGAATGAGTACCACCATCCAGCACTAGCTGTTGCTGGCTTACTACAAAGTTTATATTCACCATTATCTAGCATTTTTTTAATTGAATCTTTATCGATTGTAGACATAATTAATTTATTAAAAGCTAGAAAAGTTTTTTTCGAGATATCAGAAAGAGATAAAATAGTAATGAATATAAGTATGTTGAACTTTTTCTAATGATATATTATGTTCTATCATTAATAGATAAGGGAGAGAACGATCAAGTACATGGACAAGGATGTTGTTATAAAGCACTAACTTTTAAATACATTTTTAATTTATGTATGAATTGAATGTTAAATATGATGTTTGTGTCTCCACACAACTTGAATGTTCAAATCCGTGTCTTACCCGTACCCAACCCGCGGATTACAGTACTCTATTTTCTAGCTCGTCAGCTGACGATTCTGATCCACTTCGGACAGTTCGAAATATGATACTACCAATAAGAAAAAATCATCCTTCTTTAAAAATTATTGTCAAAAATGGTCAATTGAATAGCTAAAAATATGGTGGGGGTATGTGGTTCGATGCAGCTCAATCTTTGCTTTCCAACGGTAAGCACACAACACTTCAGCTCCTTCCTGTGAAAAGTTATTCAAAAAATAGCCAAGACTCTTATTTTCAAAATGGGCATGAACGCTTTTAAGATAGTTGGCCTCTTATGAGATCATGATGATTCTCTGATATTTGGAAACGTAAAGATTCTTATATGAGATTGTTTTTTATTAAATCTTTTATTAGAGACTTTTTTTTATAGTTTGGATTATAATTAGATTACTTTTTCCGATAATCAATGGTAAATAATACACTAAACACAGTTCATTTTCAGCGAAAATTCTGCTAGTCTAAAATCGTGCAAGAAACGTTCCTGTACCTACAGCACTATAGTAAATTGTTTTTGCGCATGTTGAAAAGTGTATCACACTTTGAAAAATTTCTAAAGACGTATTTTCAGAAAAATGTTTTTTGGGGAATAGAAACTCAGATTGATTTATTAAGAAATATACAGAAAAAAATCCCCATCTCCAGAGGATTAATTACATAGTGTATTGAAAAGTTATATGATGTTCTGTTGTTTTTTGTATAATTAAACTTATATTATTTTCAAGTTTAGAACTTTTTATTGAACTCTATCTAATTTCTGTCCTAGATCTAGAGATTTCATGTTTGTTTCCTCTTGAAAAATATTTAACAGCACTTTAATGTTGCACAAATGATTCACATAAACATTTATTTATTTTTTGTAGAACGACTAAATAGCATCTCCACTTTGTCGAGAATGCGAGCTTGAATGCGAAGCGATTTTTCAAACTCTTGATTAACGATATTCATTAGTTACTTAGCTATCTGTCTTTTTTTTTATTATCAATGATCAGGTACGCTTTCAGGTGTCAAATAGCTATTCTCTGATTATAGTGCCTAACTTTTTTTCGTTTTAATTATCTCAAATTGAAAAAAACACAAAGCTTGAAAAACATTTCTTTTTTCGATGATTCTTTAAAAAAAACTAAAGTTTCTATTTAGAATTGAAATTCAAATAGTATAGATTTAGTCTTGATGTTTTTATTTCTAGTTTTAACGATTGTTTTCTGACATTTTCATTGATGAGATCAGTGCGACACAAATTGCCAACTTTAAATTCGTATGTCAAGTATAAAAAGAAAAAAGTTAGGAAGAAATGATTATTTTCTAAATGTTAATATGAATAAGGAAAAAGAATTCTGTCTTATATTAGATATGTTTGTACCTAATTCAGTGTATTTGTTTCGTTTGTTAGAAAGTTCATCTCTATAAATTTGTCATCATTTGAAAAGAAGGATTCACAGATGAGTAGCCAATCAAATGAATATACAAATGAAGAGTCATCTTAAAACTTATATTAACAATAATTATTTTAGAATTAATATGGGTAATTCCATGGGGTGTCAAACACTATTACACATCAGTCCTCTAAATTACCTCATTCATATGTCATTTGATAGAGCTCAAAAAGTTATTAATACAGTAAAAAAATCAGAGTATTTGGAT
>JAJEKB010020615.1:33809-58139 GCA_022393335.1 Macrotrachela quadricornifera | reverse complement strand
TTAATACACCTGTGTTCAAAAAACAATCAAGTGCATCTGATGCAAATTGGCGAGTTCTATGGAGTGGTATAAAATTGTGTAGATTTTGACATGGTAAAATGTTTCCAACACCGGAAAACTAGTCGCAATGATGAGGATACAATGGTAATCCATGCTAAGTTCTGTCAAATATGAAAATAATTGTGTCTAATACAAATTGACGAGCTCTTTTTCAAGAGACAAGTGGCAATCGTCTGCAGATTCGCTCAGCTCTTCATCGCGGAACCATCGTGTTAAAGCTGTTATTTGATTATATTCATCTATGCGAATTCCAAAAATGACATGGTAAAAAATGGATTTAACTGGGAAATACTGAGGCACGATTCAGACTTCTCATGCAAAATAATCTTTGAGCAAGTTTTACAGAAAAAGTATACATCTAGTAGCAGTAAAAAAGAAAAGTAAATATTAATCTTGAACTAAGATTTTCTACTATCGATTACTTTCGAGGAGTTCTTATTGAAACTATTAGAAATTAATATCTCATTAATTAAAACTAAGTAATTATTAAAAATTGAGTTCAGACTCAGATGGTCTACCCTCAAGATTAACTTTGTTCAAATTTTTAGAAAAAATTAGTAAATAATGTCTAATTAATTAACATTTGTCCAAAAACTATTCATTTGAGAAAACAGATCTCAGATCTACATGCTACATCCTGATATACCTTCGGCCAAGCTTTATACGTAATGTTAATAATTAATATTCAATTAATTATTAACAATTTATCGATAAAAAATAATTGAATAAAATCACCTATATATTCGAATTCGTCAACCTCGATCACCCTTGAATCACGTTTTACGCGGAATATTAATAACAGATAATCGATTAATAATTATGCAATAATTGGTTAATTATTATTCACGAGAGATTTCATAAGATCACCAACGAAGCTTGCATATAAAAAAGTTTTTTTTTCACACGAGTTATATAACTTGAAATCCGATGGAAAGTCACGACATAACTCAAATTTTCAGCTTTTCCCAAATCCTACAAAGATACGTAAAAGAGTCTTTGAACAAAAACTCGAAAATGTTATATACATTTTTCAAAATCTTAATGAATTTTCAAAGAGAGTTGTTGAACATCTAACATCAACATATGCAACTATTAAAGATCACTATTTCTCGGTATTAATTAACGCATCCTGATTGAATTCTTTAAATGCACTATCAGAGAATAGGATTCTCACACAGAAATAGCGCTTGTACAACCTTTAATGTGTCATCTTTTAGCAAGGTGGAAACAGCCCATGAGGGATTAGATCATAACCTTAAGCAGATATAGTCATCCTTAATCACTCCCAGTCAACAATCAGCTATTTTCCTTTGTGTACAAGACACACTTGTTTATTGTTTGGACACAGTTGTATTAACGAATATCAGCGCATTTGAATTGTGTATTTTGGTAATTTCGGGATTCTAGGTGAGTTTTTGTGGTTGTTTTCCGTTGTATGGTTTTGAGTTGGTGCGCGTCTGATAGAAATCGTTGAGTTGTGCTAGACGCGCCGATTATTTTGTTTGGCGTAGCTTTATTGGTGAATATCCTTTGATAATAGTCATGTTTTTAGTTCAAATGTATCTTGAAAATGAAGTATTTCAATTTTTTTAGGTTTTTGTTTTGGATGTTCGGATTTTTAAATTATATTGAATTATGATATATTCGATACTGTATAAGACACAGTGGTCGTGGTTTTTGACACAGCTTTGTGGGCGAATGTTTTCTGGTTTTACTCAAATCGGCCGCCAACTTCACTAACGTATTTATCTATAGATTTATGTACCTTTACTTGTTTTCCTTCCAGTGTCCTGTAGATAGTCTTTTCGTTGCAGATCTTGTCATTCCTTTGAGTTAGTGAAACGTTAATGAGCATGGTTTTGCACACAAGACAATGAACTTATGTGAAAATAGACGTCAGCATGGAAGCGACTAGTCGCTCTTTTCTTAAATTAGCTTCGGTTTTTATATTGTCTCTGAACGATATTTTGAATAAGAGAATGAGGTGTTACATTGGTCTATGCTGACATCATATATAAAATCGAGAAGTTAAGAGTGGAATGGAGCAAGGAAGACGATGATCGACTTCGACCTATGCTTCACGTTCCCATACGAAAGTATTAATAAAAAGTTTAGACACTGGATTTTTATAGAATAGCTGTCACAGCAATCCGTGCATATGTATCAAGTATAGCTATCAGAGCAGAATCCAGCAACCAGTAAGAGATAATGATAAATAGAATTCAGTTGAGGATTAAGCGAGTTGTAGCGTCGAGCGTTATGTATTATTATTTATCTCATAATTGCACGTAGTCAGAATAAACACAAAATACATGACAAGGTCAAATTTTAATTGTTTCTAAAACTATTAGTTAACAATCAATTTTAAGAAAAATCATATATTTTTACAATTTTCTCTTTAAAATAACGTGAATGAAACATGGTTAGAGTAATTTTCTTTATTCAATGATCGTCAATTATGTTAAAAACTAGAATTCATCCTTAAAATCGGTAGTTTGAAATTATCCTTTTATAAAAGAACATGATTAATTCTATTATTAGATGAAAAATAAATTCTTTATAACATATATATTATTCTGAGTGTAAACAGTACAAACGACCTTATTCATCTAATGGATATTTCTTTTATCCTTTTTCTTTTGATAACAGATGATTAATCTTTCTTTTCCTCTGATGATTATATATGTATATATATATAAGAACTAAAGAGAAGAAAGTGGTATACTTATTTCCTTGGAAGATATTTATGTTGAGTTTATCTTGATAATAATAGAATGTACAAAAAGAACAAATTATTCTTGCTTATAGTACTGTATTTACTTTTTGATGGTTATAATATTTATTGTTTTTCATTGTCTTCTTGGTCTGAAAGTGGTAATGTTATTGTACTTACAAATAAAAATTTTAATTTAAAAGCTACACAATATGATGTATTATTGGTTATGTTTTATGTTAAATGGTGTCCACATTGTCAACGATTACATCCAGAATATGAAAAAGCTGGTACACAATTATTAAAAAATGAAAATTCTCCTATATATATTGCTAAATTCGATTGTACAGATGCTGACGAAGCACGATGTACAAAAATATATAAAATAAATGGTTATCCAACATTAAGAATTTATCGTTATGGACGTTTTATTGGTGAAGAATTAAATTATCGTAATAGAACAGCCGATGAAATTATTAAAACGATGAAAGCATTGAATAAATCTAGTGAACAACAACAGGAACAAATATGGTACAGTGATCAAGCAGTTGATGTCAATAATCAAATGAATCATACAAAAGCAAATATACATTATATTTGTTTATTCTTAGGATTATTTATGAGACTTTTTAGACCTGTATAACACAAAAATTATTTTTTAAATGAACTTTTTTATTTATTTATTTTCGCATCTGGCCAATATATCGAAACACAGAGTTATATTATAATAAACAAGCTAATTCAAAATTGTTTATAAATATATTTTTAAAACAGCAAATGCGAAAAAAATATTACATATTACAATTATGATGTTCCTTTTAATTCAATGTGTATAATTTAACTTTGATGATTAAAACAATTGGATTTTAAGAAGATATATTATGAATTATTAAATATTTATATTAGACTTTTGTAAAACTTTCGCATGTTTTCAAAACAATATTTCTGAAGTCTCTTAACTCGATTAAATTCTTATGATATTTATTTTATTTTAATGAATAAAACTAAAAAAATAGTTTTTCATATGGTAAAAGTAATGTCATAATACTGTTAAACCAGTGGTATGCTATTCACTTTCGTATGAGAGATAGTTCTTTAAACGGTATTCAACTCATCATCCTGAACTGTAACTATAAATAAAAAGTTGATGGATTTGAAGTAACGAGATCATCTTGACTTACCAAATGTGAAGTTATGATAGTATATGATAGTGCGATCTCGTTGCTCGTATACCTAACTCTATTTCTATTGGTTTTATTGTTACGAGATTCCGTTAGTTAAAAAAAAAGAATATGGTGTGAAGCCTCTCTATCCTGACTCTGGTAGTTTGCCCTGTGTTTACGATTTCACGGCTCCCTTACACTATCAATTTACAGGAATACTTTTTCGTAGAGACCATGAGTGAATTGTTGGACTACGAGATCATTACACTGAATTCATTCAAATTTCTCAACTTTACGAATATATAGTTCAATTATGCATAATAACGACATTACTCCTTGGTGTAAGATATGTCGTGTGAAACAGAATATACCTTATTGGATTATTCTGTAGAGCATTATTATGGCACCTAGCTCCCACTATCCGGTGTAATGATATTATGACATCTATGATTATTCATGAGAAGTTGTGATGAGTTAAATCAACAAGAGAAAGAAAAAAACCATCAATATAATAATGGAAGATCCGATAAAAAATGTTTTAGCAGTATTATATTACTTTCTTTGAATGAAACATAAAAAGCAAGCTGTTTGCAGCACCAAATATTACAAACTGATCTTGTTTCCTATATTTCGGCGCTCATTCTGAGATGAAATCTAACTTGAATGAATGTGAAAGCAAGAATAACTGAGAGAATATGCATAGATATGTATGTATCCTGAAATTTCGTATCAAAATTAGGTACTAATCGAATCAATTAATCTTCAACTATATCAATATGCATGAAGGTAAGAGCGAGATGTAATTATGAAATTGGGTTAAATTTTCGAAATTCCGAGATTGAACGAACTCAATCGATGTAGAATGGATCTCTTACGTTCAATGACGACCAAATTCCTGAAATTAGATAGATAGATAATACTATTGTACACAATTAGAAATCAAACATTGAAATCTTAAAAGAATATTTAAGTTATATTAGACGATCGATGAAGTTCGACAATGATGAGAAATAACAAATATTTATATGAATGCAATCATTCGTGGATATTTGAAAAAATGTCTGAATGTGATGAAGAAAATTTTGATAAATTAAATTTCATTGAATGTAAATGAAACTAACAGTCAAAAAAATTCCATTTTATAGAAATCAAAATATTTTCAATTTGTCTTTACAATAATGAGTGCGTTAAAGACATCAATTTTGACTGCGGACATTTTTCATAGTAAAGATATCATAGATCCTTCCGAAAAATATTAGATGCAACACCAGATTACGTTGAAAAGAACGGATCAGTTGTTGTTGAATCTGATCGTCAAGTATTATCAGAATCTATCGGATTTTTCACATAAAAAAACTCGAATAATATAAATTTTCACAACATATTTGGTCGATTAGTTACCATTCCAAACAAATCCTATTAGACATGGATCATTTCAGCTCAATCCTCTCTAAAATTTAATTTCGAAGAAAAACAATCAATTTCACATCGGTATCCCATAACCGGATTATCGTCATTGACATTGTATTGGAACATACCAAAACCTCAGACGCTATTCGATAAATAACGTCGGATCGTGAATAATCAATCATTGAATGCAACTGATGTAAAATTAACCATAACAAAAGTCGGAAGCAGAATTTGATTCCACTTTCCATGAATAAAATTATTAATAGAATATCTTAACAACAAGCAACAATAACCTGATCGTTTAACACCAAAAACAAAGCGGCCATGTTAAATGCACACAGGTGCGTAAGATGGCGTCATCTTTATATTGATATATACGATAGATTCGACGCGTACACCAATCAGCTCTTTTTATTCTCTGTTATTACTAATTTATAAGTCACCTAAATTATGAGTACGTAGAAAATTTTGCTTAAAATTTATATTTACACCCTCTTCACATATCTTGGACTCTTTGCGCACTCCATGATGGTGTAATGAATTTCCTAAATCCGTACTACATTACATAGACATTTTCTTTTATGATTTACGTCACATCATGTTTTTGATGTTTTCTCATTATTCATGTAAGTCATGTTGATTCATTGATAAATAGTTTTTCCTTTCCTCCAACATGTCTTATCTGTATATATATATAGACGTGTACACATATACTTTAATGGTTATTCTATTGTTGTTCTAAATTTTCACTATTAATTCTAGTTATAGTATATTTTCGAGAAATCTTTCTGAAATAAATTATTTATTAAATGTTACCGTCCTCTGTATTTTTTTGTAATATTGAATTTCACTTTTCATTCTGTTCGTAGAATATTTTCTCAACAAGATATGTGAATCAAAAGAAATCGTATCTCTGAACTATATTTCTATCTTTTATTCGTTATTTTGTTCTAGTATGAAATAAATTAAAACCTTTCGAATTTACTTATTGCTCATTATTTTGCTACAAGTATCGGTAAGGAGAAGGGCATTCGTTGTAGATAGGACGAACGAAATGACTTTTTTCTGCAAGAGCCTATATATGGTGAATTCACATTGTCTTTGTATAAAATTTCCATTGTTAGAAGTTTGGACAAAATGATGATAAACACTTTCACTCGATGCATAAGAGATATTTCAGATGAAAAAGTTAGTTGTGAAAAATAATTAGAAACTAACACGAGTTTTCAAGCTAGTAAGATTAAGGTTGAGCGTTTCGGAATACTAAGTCTATCATCTGGTTGATAGACATCAAGTTTCAGTTTACATTTTCTTTCTTTCTCAATGCGACACTTTAAAAAAATGTTGTAGAATGAATATTCGTCACGAAAGACAAAGCATAGGTTGACTGTTTAGTATATAGAAACTAAATATAAATTCCGAATCAAGCATTTATGTTTAATGCATACTAAATTTATCCTATAGTCTGGTGAAAATAGAAAAACGACACTTAGATTCGTTGATCAATCTACGTGTTTCACTCTAATGTGTGCATAATAACACAAAAGATCAGGATTTTGATGACAGATGTACAATAGATCGATTGTAAATTCATTATGTTAGCATGAGTATATTTCTGCTAGCATAAAATACAGTTCGAATAATCAAAACTGCATCATTGTAGAGGAGGTAAGAAAAAAGTTAAGTTGAATCAGAAATGAAAAAAAATTTGCTATGGGCACCATTCATCAAAACAATTCATGTGTTGTGTCGTTCTTTTCTTTTCGTGAATACCGACTGCAACGTAATTTATATTTTGAGTTGTATGAATGTGTGAAGTTTGAGGTTTTGTTTTATTTGATGTCACTACAGTTGAAGATGATGGTTTTTCATGTTCTAGTTTATTTAACTGAGACGTGATTTGTTTTGTCTCATTCTTATCAAATGCCATTCAATTCTAAATTCTCTCTATTCCCGAAAGAATGGGTCAACGGACCGGAGGGAATATTTATTCGAGGTGGATTAGCATTAGTAGCTATTGGAACCACTGCATATATTTTAAACAAAGTAAGAATGAACATCTTAAAAATGTTTCTTGTTTAATTTTACTTCATGATAGGTATTCAATAGTTCTTCTGTATTAGTTTCATCCGAGGAAAGTCGTACAACTGATGATACACAAAATAATCGACCATATTCCACTCCAGTTAAAGAACATCTTCGAGCAACCTATGCACACTTTGCTGGTGGACTGGTAATGACAGGTGGTTTTGCCTATCTTTTTCATCGTACTGGATGGTCAATGCAATTGTTGAGAGCAAGTAAATGGGTTTCCATTGGTGGAACTCTAGTTCTTATGATTGGATCTGGTATTGCAACTAAATTGATTGATCATCATCAGCATCCTATTTGGAAATATAGTGCATGGATATTGTATAACAGTTCGTTTGGCATAGTATTATCACCAATGTGTACGTTCGAATCAAGTTTATTGGCTCGCGCCATTCTTTTGAGCACAGGTGTCGTTGCTTCGATTACTGCTGTTGGTATGACTGCTCGACGAGAACAATATCTCCAGTTAGGAGCTCCATTGAGTAAGTTTCAATGAATATTTCATAAAATAATCTTTGTGATTTAGTGATTGGTGTCACTGTGGTTTGTTTGGCATCGATTAGTTCAGTAGTTCTACCGGCTACTGCAACTACAAGCGTGTCCATATCGGAATATATTTCACTATATGGTGGCCTTCTCGTCTTTGCAACCTCTCTTCTAGTAGACACACAAAAGATGATTGAAAAAGCTGAAAAAATTTCGGATACTCGAAGATTATCACCCATCGATGAATCTATCGATATTTATCTTGATTCACTTAATCTTTTCATTCGTATTATTGATCTTCTTAGTAGGGATGATGAACGTAAAAAGAAGCGATCAACCGCAACTAATAAATCAAATTAATAACAAATCCCGAACATTGTCAATGAATAAAACAGTGATGAATTGATTTTTATCTTATACTTCTCATTTTTTCTTGATTCCCTTAATAAAAATTGATAACAGTATTTAATCAAAATTTCAAACTATTTTAAGGTACATGCTCAAAATTCATAACTTCCATTGAACGAATTCATTTCCATTAAAAAATATGATCAGTTACTAGAATAGGAGGATGCATCAACGTTTTTCTTTTAATTTCGTATTTTTTAAAAATATATCTTCTAAAACAAATTTTAATTTTTCCATAATTTGAAATCTTCTATCAAAGGTGATTGATGATTATTCGTGAATTACTATATTTATTGTTTGATTATGAAGAACTGTTGTTGTACGACTATATAACGTTGCCATTATTGATGATAAATTATGTCCAGTTTTATTTGATAATTGTGAACTAACTAAATCAAAGTCATTTGATGTATAGATTAACTTATCTTCTCCAACTCTTAGCAAAATGTTTTAGAGTATTTATAATATCGGAATGACTAATGTTCTTTTGAGGACTTGAAAACACATCAATTTCACGTTCAACAGTTAAAACTGTTAAATCATTCAGACGTTCATCGATCATTGAGTTACGTGATTTTTTGTTCGATGAAAAATACGACTCAACAGTCCTACGTTTATCAGGCTGCATTTGGAAGTAGTGACTTGCTTGATCTCCGAAATAAATCATTGTATTGTGAGAGAGAGAAAAGACAATAATTGATGTCAAATGAATAGAATGTAACTTGTTAGATGGCCAACTCTAGATTGTCGATTGAGTGATAACTGGATACGAATATGCATCACACTTAAGTTTATTGATGAAAAGCACAAGCTACATATAGGGTAATGGATCACACATTATTAAGAAATTCTCATCAGTTGATAAGGATAAATTCCATTAGATATAACACATGAAAAGATGACACGTAGGGAAAGAAAGGAAAAGACCACATATATGTGACATGTATAAGAAGAAACGAATAAAGAGGAACGAGGGGAAAAATGACAACTATACATATACAAAAATAACGTGATTAGAGATGTACGAACTACTACCTAATAACCTAGTGGATGATACAATGTGAAGAGAGAGAACGATGAAAGATAAAGACAGAACATGATAAATGAGGTACGGCTATCTAACAATGAACAATCATCAAAAAATTTGATTGACATCTTTATATTTCAAAAAAACACTGATATGATGCCTTTCATATCTTACATCACAAATTTTATTCAAACATCTGAAAAGCATTTTTAGATTGCCTCAAATATTTTTCTGATGGGTTCGGCTCACCTGTGGCTACCCCACTACTTGTTATTGTTGATGAGGAATTGAAGAATAAAATGGAACTTCAGTACCAGATGAGACAAATACAAATGAAGTTATTTCATTTAATGAGGAATATGGATATATTGGAGGTTCAAGACTTAATATATTTACATTTGAAAAAGTTTTAACGGCAAAGAAGAAATAGAAACTAATCCGGTACTTGTTTCGAATGAACGAATCTGAAATAAAAAAAAACAGTGCATCATATTTAAAATAAATAAAAATATGATGATTC
The DNA here is from genome assembly GCA_022393335.1 of Macrotrachela quadricornifera. Lineage (NCBI taxonomy): Eukaryota > Metazoa > Rotifera > Eurotatoria > Philodinida > Philodinidae > Macrotrachela > Macrotrachela quadricornifera. The sequence goes on along the minus strand of JAJEKB010020615.1, from coordinate 48,261 downwards.
TTTCTTTTTTTTATGATCTTTTCATTTCGTTCAGACTGTTTCATAATTCATTTTTGTTGTAAACGGAATGCATCAATAAAAACATTTTGACAATGGGCAGCTAAAATATTGAAGAATGGTCGGTCTTAATTTCCAAATTTTTATATTTGAGTACATCATCTAATACGTATAGTAGCAATTGTCCATTTTAAATACTAACTGTTAATATTTTATTACCAAAAGCAAGTTCAAATGATGTAGCTAATCTTGAATAATTTTTGGGATCATTTAAACCATCACATGATAAATAAAACATTGACAATAAATGTTCACCATGTGTACATTTTGGCCATATATGAGCATTTACAAAATCATTGCATGAACCACAAATCATACACTCACTCTCATCTATGTTATAAAATTTGCTTATAACTTGTTTTTAGTAAGCTGTTACTCGATGAATCTTGCAGTCATATCCCATGGATCAACTGCTTGTCCTATAGTAGGTTGAACTAGTTCAAAGAGCAAGCTAAGTTCATTTGATACTAGACAAAAAGATTATGTAACATATTTTTACTATATGCATTAAGGAATTGTTGAAAAAACTTACAATTATTGAATTTTGGTATCAATATTTATTGTTAAATCCTCAAGTTTATCGAAATTTTTACTTAAATTCCTAAGCTTCTTATCAAAGCTTGATAATAATTGATTAAGTTCTGCTCTATTAATATCGTTTGTTGGAGGTATAAAAGTAACTTGATTATTTGATTCAATTAATTTTGGTTTAATATTAGCTATTGTTCCTAAACAATAAGAAAGAGATTCAGTATTTCACAAAAATTCGAAATAGTTTTCATTCTACTCAATTATGGATGTTCGTTTACCTTTATACTCGACAATAATTTTGCAAATCAAATGTTCTTCTACAGTTACAGCAGATTGACAAGCAACAAAATCAAATTTGAAATAAAAGAATAACAACGATTGATTTATATACTACCTACATTGTTAGAAACTCACAAGATGCTTTCAGTATTTGACTTACAAGGGAAGGCCCTAAAGTGATGATCCGAGCTAGAGGCTGGTATTATGTGGTTTGCTACACTATAAAGTGCCCTGATGTCAAGTATAAAACAATTACCTGCTGAGGTCTGTTCATGGAGAAACTATAGCGAAAACATTTTTTGACCATATAGTGCATGTATACACATACAGACTTTTTTAAAGACTACCTTGTTTTTTATGGAAATATTGTTCGATGGCAGATATAACAAGAACAGATGAATTGATATTATTTTCTACTAATATAACTCTGTTGAACTTTATCAAGATACATATGTTTATCTTTTTTTTCGTATTAATCATGCCTTTGCTCTATGTGCTTGCATAGATGCTGTTTTTATATAATTCACAAAAGAGATTGTTTGTATTTTTTGATGATGCTATGATTTTCTTTTTTCATTAGATTATGGTATCATTCTTTATCATTCCTACATAGATACAACGAATTTACTCTATACAGGGTAGGCCATAAATAACACGGCGATAAGAAATTAAAATATGTCTATTGAAGCTTGAGTAAATGGGCTGATTTTTTTGTCAATAACAGAGACATGTTCAAAGTTTATATTCATAAAGACATGCTTAAAGAGACCCTTTGTTAAGTATCCCTAGTGATTTCAACAAAGGCTTTTTCTAATCGTGTCTCTATAAATTTAAAGTGCAAACATACCTCTATTTTTGGTAAAAAAATCAGCCCGTTTGGTTGAGTTATAGCAGAGATATTCAATTTTTTCTCCGGTGCGTGGATTTTTGACTGCTCTGTTCTTATCCGTGAAAAAGTAAAATTTTTTTTGTTGAGATCACTACTGATATTTAACAAAGAATCTCTCTAAGCATGTCTTTATGAATATAAATTTTGAACATGTCTCTATTATTGACAAAAAAATCAGCTCATTTACTCAAGCTGCAATAGAGATATTTTAATTTCTTATCGTCGTGTTATTTATGGTCCACCCTGTATATGTATTCGTATTATCTTTTCCAGGTTCATGTATTCACTATCCCTATATGTTAGTGCTACGTTCTCTATGTTCTTGTAATCACAATGTTGTTGTTTATGATATACATTTCACTTTTGTATTCATTCGCTCGCTCGTTATTTCGAGCTATAAATAGATCAGTTCTATTTCAAATATAGTACGAGATGTACAAATATACTCATCTCATCTTATTGTTTAATCTACGATTAGATACTTTTTTAATACACTGTAAGTCAATACTTCTTTTCGCTAATACATATTAAGCAGGCGTCTCTCATTTAGTTCTCTATATAAAAATGGCTAATGTGAACAATATTCTATACTTATCTGATGTTCTTGTACATCAGAAATATTTAGGATCCAGTCGTAGTAAACCATCAGCAAAAGATCATGAACTAGCGGATTAGCTGTTTCTTATATTTGATCAGCTACTAAATGCTAATGGGTTAGAATTTGAGAATATTAAAACGTTGGATTATAACGTGGACGACGATGATGAAGAATATCAAGAAGAAAACCAAGATGATGCACCGTGCAACGTTGATGGTGTAAGATATTCTTATAATACAATGTGTAATATTGTTGCATATTCAAAGAATCGTACCTTTTCATCATTACGTAGTTGCTATAAAAAAATAAAATCAAAACAACATTTACACAGAATAAAACAGTACGTTAAAGAACAAGATACAAAATTCCATAAACTTCAATATATTGATGAATTTGCTTATACGGAATTCATGCGTGCTAGGAAATCTTGTCTACCAATCCACAACTCTAATGTAAGACGACTCGCTATCAAAAGAGCATGCGAAAGAAATCTAAATCATTTGATAGCATCTCATCATTGGTTAATAAATTTCAAACGTCGTCGCCATATCTCATCAAGAAAAATAACGAAGTTAGTGACAAAGTATCATTTAAAAGACCACAATGAAATATTAAAATCCGCCGAAGATTTTGTTAAAAAAGTGAAAGACAAGATTCCAAAGTATGTGGAAGATCATATAGTAAATACTGATCAAAGCAGTTTTAAGTAAGTTGAGTGTGTTATGAATAAGCAGGGTGATAATTCTTGATTTTTAGTAACGAAAATCCTTCAAAAAGAACTCTAACAACAACCGGTGAAAAAGCAACGTCCGGTCAGATAAAGTCAATGAATGCTATTACACACTCATATACAATTATGTCTATCATTAGTATAGCTAGAACATTAATTGGTCCAGTTTTTATATGCTTACAAGAGCCAACGGGAAAACTAGGACCGCATGTTAAACGGTCACTTTATCAGGCTAATAATTTTCATGTAACTTTTAGCAAATCAGGAAAACTTACTAAAACACATATTACCTATTGGGCTAAAAAAGTGTTACAACCTTCAGTTTCTAGAGATTGCTTATTATTATTTGACTCTTGGTCTGGTCAAACAGATCCTAGTTCCTATGACGGCATCTTTAATGACGATATCACACGTGAACGGATGCAGATTCCTTCAAAAATAACTGGAGCTATTCAACTACTATATCGTTATTTTTTCTGGCAATGGAAATGTCTCAAACAAAAAATATGTGATCGTATAGCCACTGATCGTATAGACATCGATATTACTTCTCGAAATAACATCTTGAAAATGCACTTCTTAATATACAATCAATTGTCAGCAACAAAATTCAAGCCGATGATAATATATGCCTGGTTCTCAACAGGATATTAATCACAAGATCCTGGTACTTTTGACAATGTGCAGGACGTGTCTTTTTCTTTCGATGAAGATTTTTGTTCTTTGTCCACGTGTAACGATTGTTCTTTTATTTCTGACAGTTACAGTGACAGCGTACTCTGTTTCAATCATTTTTTCATCTATGATCATAAACATTGAAATTAACAGATCTATATCGCAACGGAAAGATCATCTTTTATGTACATATAGAGAGCTGTTATACTGTTATACTAGTAGAAGACACTATCAATTCATCTCTTCTTTTTATATCTGTCATCGAACAATATTTCCATAAAAAACAAGGTAGTCTTAAAAAAATCTGTATGTGTATACATGCACTATACACTGTAAAAAAAAGGATCTTCACCAAACCAAAAAAGAGATCGGCGAGTGGGCACATGATCCGATCCTTTGCTGGTTTTATAAAAAGAAACTTTCGTACCGAACTTCTTTTTAATGAGCGACAAAGTTTCGTACACAAGATTCAGTACGAAACCTCTATCTGGAAAGGTCAGAAAAGGTTTCGTATCACAGGTTCAGTACTGAACTTTTTCAAAAAAAAATCAAAACAAGGTTCTGTAGAGAAGGTTTCATGCTGAACCTTTTACGCGAGATTGAAAAGAGGTTTCGTAGGGACAGTTTTGTATTAAACTTTTCACACCAACTGAAATAGAGGTTTCGTACGAGCTTATTCGCACTGAACCTTTTGTCATCTACCCAATAGTTCATGACGGAAGCAGTTCCAGAGGTATTGAAGCAGTTGAGTCTCCATATTGTTTCTTTAAATTAATCTACAATAAAAAGCAAATGAATTAGTTTTATATAGTACAACAAACTTACCCATACAGCTTATAAGTGAATCGATCTAAACAGAGAAAACAAATATGTTTATGTTCTATTAGTGAAACTTACCCATAATTTGATACAAAGATGGTTTTGAGATAAAACACGAGTTAATTCAGATTAGATGATAAATGTATTCACGAGTCCCATATTGAAGTCAATCTGTAACAGAAAAGAAGTTCATTTATTTGAATACAACAAACTTACTCGTTAATTTGTAGGATTTCGGAAAATATTGGATTCGGCAGTGTTGTCATCGAACCTAAAACTATATACAATTAATTAATTAATTAGGATACTAGTTTTTCAAAAAAGTCCTTACTTGATTATGTGCATTCGGATGCGCAGGATGTCTTCCACAATATAACAAGACATTCATACAAATACTTAATCTTAAAACATTCTCTATATGATGATAATTTTTTTTGAATTCACTCGTATATATATATACAGCCTACACTGGCAAAACAAAACGGTGAATGAGTAGTGGACAAAAAGGTTCCGTAAGTTTTAAACGCATCCTTAAAGATACTATAAATAATTTTTTGAGGACTAGCTTGGAGTACCATTTGTAACTTTTTGAGGGCTGTCTCAAAGTAGTATAGGTAACTTTTCGACGGCTCTTTCGGAGTTCTATGAATAACTTTTTGAGAGCTATCTTGGGGTACTATAGATAACTTCTTGAGGGTTATCTCGGGATAATATAGGTAACTCTTTAAGGGCTATCTTGAATACCGCTAGTAAATTTTTGAGCCCTATCTTAGCTTGCCATTAGTAACTTTCTGAGGGCTATCTCACACTGTAAAAAAAATAGGCGTTCTACCGAACTTTGAGGGTTTGATACTATTTGTCGAAACAGTTTTTATTTTCGTGGCAGGAAAATTGTTTTGTAAATTTTCATACAAATTCTCACCCCTAGCCCTAAAATTTAAATAGAGTTTCGAAGTTTTTTTTACGAAACCCTTGAGAAGTTCTGTATATCATGTACTGAACTTTCAGCAGTTTCGTTTCTTTTGTACAAAACTGTTGATATCTTCTTAGAGCATTTAAAGATTCCGTATAAATTCTATAAAGTCATTCATTGTTTCGTAAGTGCTGTAATAGTTTCGAGTACATTGTACAAAACTAGCTATAGTTTCGTAAAAGATATACCAAACCATTGCAGCATTTAGGAAACTATGAACAGTTTCGTACAATGTATGCTGAACTTTTTGATATTTTACGAAACCATTGATAGTTTCGTGGGACAACTAAAAGTTCCGAATACCTTACACGAACCTATCACAAGTTTCGTAAAATATCAAAACATTCAGGAAGCATTGTGCGAAACTGTTCCCAATTTCGTAAATGATGTAATGGTTTGGCATACCTTTCACGAAGCCATGAATGCCTTCGTAAATGTTGCAAAAGTTCTGGGTATATTTTACAAAACCACTTGTAGTTTCAAAAACCATCTAATAGTTTGGTAAATCTTATGCGAAGCCATTAACAGTTTCGCCACTTATCTGAAGATTCAATATACATATTAGGAAACCATTGGCAGTTTCGTAGAGCATCTAAAGGTTCCGTTTAAGTTCTGCAAACTCATCCATAGTTTCGTAAGTGCTCTGGTACCTTCACACATATTGTGCGAAACTTGTGATGGTTTCGTAAAAGGCATGCCGAATCATTACATCATTTATGACACTATGAAAAGTTCTTTATAATGTAAGCTGAACCTTTTGATGTTTTACGGAACCTTTAATTGTTTCACGAAACTGTCAGTGGCTTCGTAGAATAGGAAAAGGTTCAGCTTATATTGCACGAACCTGTTCATACTTTTGTAAATAATGTATTAGTTCAGTATATCTTTTATGGAGTCATGACTAGTTTCGTACAACGTATCCAGAACTATAGGAGCATTCACGAAACTATGGCTCGTTTCGTAGAATATATATGGAACGTTTAAATTCTGTGCAAAACTATCAATAGCTTTGTACAAAGGATACGAAACTACTGAAAGTTCAGTGCATGGTGCATGGAACTTCTAGAGGATCTCGTAAACAAACTTCGGAACCTTTTGCAATTTTCAGAACTCAAAAAGGTTCTTTATAATAATTACGAAACGATTTGTATGCCATAGAACTTAAAATCGTTTCGTAGAACTGTGCCAAGCCTTTACAGGTCGGTAGGCCTCCTATTTTTCTCAGTACAGTTATACGATCAATATACCGCTCGGTTAACTGATGGTTTTTTATCGGTTTGAAACACATGGAAAGTCTATAGACAGATATACGCAAAATATGAAACCGCTCAATAGTGCCATCTATACAGGTGATCAAAATTCTGCTTTGATCGATATATTAAATTGCACGATTTATGAATATATGTAAATAATTTCGCTATGCTTCGCAAATAATGAAACATGAAATTTTATCATGTATTAACTATAGCCTCTTTCATGTATTATTGATATTTATTACTCGTTGTGTTTGAAAGTTTAAGCCTTATAAATTATACAGGATGATTCACCTATTTTTATTACTTTTCGTCATTTTGTTGTATTGCAACAAGACATCAAAAACTTTTTTATTTCTATAAGATTAGATATTGTGATCATTATTCTATCCAATGGTGTAGTTTTCATTTCTTTTATCAGTACTTGTTTGTTATCGTCCCCACAAATATTTAAAGTTTTTTAATATCATCGAATACCTTATCTTTTTATTTTGTCATGTGATTTCATTCGTTTCTTTCGTTCTATTAGAGACTCTTATATGTTTGCTTTTTTCCTTTTATGTCATTACAACTATATGGATTTCTTCCATCAATTTGAAGCTACCACGACGACCAATTAAGAAGGGTGCCTACGGACCTAAATTTTGGAACCTTTTCAATGGTTACCACACTATTTTCGGAACTATTTACTACCTCACACTCAGCAAAAAACTCGCTCCTTCGCCCTCGCCCACATTTTTATCCTCGCCACCCTCATCCACACCCTTCGTCAACCTCACCCTGTTAAAGCGAAGAAAACAATAGTTTCAATAATTTCGGAACTATGGTAAAGGTTCCAAAAGAAAGGTTGGTGGCCAGTGCTGCCAATTAAATGAAACGTATAATTCACCAATAGGAATCAATCCATAAAATACTCACGATTTTCCCTTGTAACCATTATAAATATGCAACAAAAACTAATAATTTTCATCAATCCATAAGAGAAAACAAGAACCAAACTTTTCAATAACATAACAATGATCTTAATTGTCATACACACGTCCATTCACATACTAACAACCCAACCATGTATCTATAAAAGAAATTCTATTTTTTTTTCCTAATATTGATCGGGACCCACCACGTTTGACAAAACTACTCTGAATTCAAAAATAAACCTAAAAAACAATCACAAAACGCCTACCCATCCAATATACGACCAACACGTTCTCCATCAACAATATCAACATTTCCATATACATCTCTACAAAAAAAATTCTTCTTTAACGCATATTTTTAACTTCATCGCCGCCGTATCATAAATACATCAATAGATTCACCACTAAAAACTGAATCAAATGATGTACTTTGAGATCACCGGTAATTGATTTGGGAAAAAAATTTCGCTTAAAAATAGCGTCGACATGTGCCTGTACATACACGTGCATGTCGATGGTATTTTTAAGAGAAATGTATTCCCAAATTCATTGCTGGTGATCTCAAACTACATCATTTGATTCAGTTCTGAATTCTGAATCTATTAATGTATAATTTGTGGGCCGGCAATGAAAATTAGATACATTCGGCAGGGAATACATTGTTTGTACCTCTACGTACAGATACAGCTTGATGATATTTTTAAGAGAATTTTTTTCTCAAAAGCCATTGCTAGTGATCTCAAACTACATCATTCGATTCAGTTTTTAATTCTGAATCTATTGATGTATGATTTATCCATCGACAATGGGAATTGAAATCGAAATCATGTTTAATTCATATTGTTGTCAAGGAGGTTATATCCAAATTCTGGACCTCCACATTAGTGCTAGGTGGTTTTGAGTTTTTCCATTGGTCGCTTCTTGACCAATGAAATTTTTTATCTCGTCGTGGCGACTTCACATTGATATTTCTTCTTCTTATATGTGACATATATTTCGTTTTTTCCCTTAACAAGTATTTCGTTTCTCTACGCCTTACTCTTCGTATGTATTATATCTGGTGAGATTTTTCCGATCATTTTACCTCGATTATCCGTTTGATATTTCCTAAAAATGTATGAGGTCCATCTTATATAATTCCGATGATTTTGCATAAAAAAAACAGACTGCGAAACGATTACTTTCTTATCTTATCATCACCAATTCGACAATATAGAATAGTCACTTAATATTGGTACATTCTGGTCAATTAGGCAGCGAATATCTAACTCTTGCTAAACATCGTTATAATGCATTTATTAGGTTTGTCTCAACAAATTTCTGATGAGACTTCAATTGTCCATATAAAAAAGATTAGGTCAAAAATCATATTAAAATCGATTGAAAAATGATCAAAAACCAATTGAAATCATACGCTTTTAATCGATTTTCATCAAAAGACATTTGATTTTTTGTTAATGTTTTTTACATGAGTAGTCGATACCCGTGTAAAAAAAGTCGCAAAAAATCAGATTAAATCTGATTATTTGTGATTAATAGTCAATTAAAATGAGACAATTTTAATCGGATTTTTCAGTCTAAATTACAAATTTTTCTGATTTCTCGGATTTTGTGGAATCGATTTTGACGGATTCAAACATATTAATCAATTTTAACGGATTATTCATTTTTAATTGATTAAAATCGGTTCCAAAAATTTGAAAAATCAGAGAAATCCGTAACTTAGACTGAAAAATCTTATTAAAATCGTCTCATTTTAATCTTATTTTTTGCGATTTTTTTACACGGGTAACTACAACAACATGAAATAGTACAAAGTCAAAGAATTTTCAAAAATGACCATAAAATGAAATTGTCCTTGGGTGTTCAAGATCGATGGAGATGCAATTTACGTGGATGTCGTCAAGATAAAGGCTTATGAACAAATAATTGGGCAGTTACTTCGAAGCTTCCTCTGCGAAAAATTATTTTCTTCATTTATTCTTGGTCTTGAAAGAGGACATCGATCGAATTTTCAAGATATAAACTTGGAATCGGTCAGAATGCTGTTGTGGACTGGAACAATTACTTAAGGAAAGTGTGTGCTTGGAAGCTTCAACAAATACAAATAGTAATTGGAAGATCCGACACTATTGTGTAGATTGATGAAAATCTCGTCAGCCGAAGAAATAATCATGCTTGATGTGTATTTCCGCAGCAATGGGTCTTAGGTGGAATCTGCCGAAAAACTTGTGAATGCTTTATGGAAACTGTTCCAGATAGAAGCGTAGGCCCACTTCGTCCAATTATTACCAGTCGTGCCAAACATGAAACTACAATCATAACAGACAATTGGCACGGTTACAATAGATTGGCTGCCATTGGCTTCACTCAGCTTACTGTCAATCACAAATACGACTACATGCATCCAGAAAATGGAGCCCATACACAAACCATCGAAAAAGTCTGGTGGTACCCGAAGGATGATAAGAAAGAAAGGTATGGAACCAATCGAGACTTTGTCGGTTCACATCTATGTGAATACATGTAGCGTTCATCACCGGATGGACATGGCCTATTTGATGTAATTTTAGATGATATAGCCGCATTTTGGTCATCAGAAAGCTAGTGCTATGGTTGTTTATTCTTATTTTTTATCGTTTTGAGAACGGTGGGACATACCTTGTACCACCTATTTTTCAGTAGATAGAAATGTGTTTAGTTCATATTAAACTATTAAATATGCAAGGCCATTAAGGTCATAAACAATTGTATTTGTTATCTTATACTTTCTTTTCTTTCTTTGCCTCTCTCATATAAATTCTTTTTAAATATCCTTCGTCTTTATTGCTAAGGTACAGTAACGTCATAATCTCTCTCTTCTCTTCTGATCTTATTTTTCGAGAATATTCTCATTCTCTATTCAGTATATATATACTGCTGTTCTCATTGATAAAGGACGGGGGCGTATAAGGGCCATTTTTGGGCCCCCGTCAGTTTGAGTTGGTTCATAGTTCATTCGATGCAGAATTTTACGAGGAATCTTTTGGTACCAAATTTAACTCATCTCGGAATAGTCTTGGCGGATTTTTATTGAAAATACTAACGTCAATTTTCCATGAAAAATGTATCATTCATACAGAGACATGTGCTCAATGGAAAATTTTTCGTAGATAGATATTCCGAACCAAAATTATGCTATTCGGTTACATATCTTAAACTTTATCTATGATACAGTTTTCAGCTTAAACAATTGAACTGTTGGTAAATTATGAGGTAAATATCACTTCTAATATGTATGAAAATCATATATTTTACCACCACTTCTGTTTAGTATTTTCTCAATATCTCAAGAAAGGAAAAAAATAACATGAGATTTTGATTGATTCTGAAAGCTTGACGATAGGGCTACAAAATGATATGGTTTTTAAAATTTTTAAAGGTGGCCTTCAGTAAGTAAAATAACTCAACTTTTTCTTTAGATAGTATTTTTTACATTTTTTGATCAATAATTCGTACATTAGCTTGAGAAAACTAGAGTTTCTGTCGAAAACAATATCATATTCGGAATCAGCATTAAAAACTGAGTCGATCTATATGTCTTTGAAACTCATTCTTTGTATTTTATTTTTTTCAAAAAAAATGGCTGTACTCCCCCTCAGGCATGATATAGAATATCGTCAAAATATGGATTTATAGGAAAAAGTATTTCAATAATGAAAAATACGTTCCAATCTTGTAAAAGGTTGTTACAGAATAAAATTAGACTGATTGACACCAAAATTATGCTATTTTTCTCAAGTTTATCTTTTGACGATATTCTATATCATGCCTGAGGGGGAGTACAGCCATTTTTTTTGAAAAAAATAAAATACAAAGAATGAGTTTCAAAGACATATAGATCGACTCAGTTTTTAATGCTGATTCCGAATATGATATTGTTTTCGACAGAAACTCTAGTTTTCTCAAGCTAATGTACGAATTATTGATCAAAAAATGTAAAAAATACTATCTAAAGAAAAAGTTGAGCTATTTTACTTACTGAAGGCCACCTTTAAAAATTTTAAAAACCATATCATTTTGTAGCCCTATCGTCAAGCTTTCAGAATCAATCAAAATCTCATGTTATTTTTTTCCTTTCTTGAGATATTGAGAAAATACTAAACAGAAGTGGTGGTAAAATATATGATTTTCATACATATTAGAAGTGATATTTACCTCATAATTTACCAACAGTTCAATTGTTTAAGCTGAAAACTGTATCATAGATAAAGTTTAAGATATGTAACCGAATAGCATAATTTTGGTTCGGAATATCTATCTACGAAAAATTTTCCATTGAGCACATGTCTCTGTATGAATGATACATTTTTCATGGAAAATTGACGTTAGTATTTTCAATAAAAATCCGCCAAGACTATTCCGAGATGAGTTAAATTTGGTACCAAAAGATTCCTCGTAAAATTCTGCATCGAATGAACTATGAACCAACTCAAACTGACGGGGGCCCAAAAATGGCCCTTATACGCCCCCGTCCTTTACGTCGTTTATTGCATTTCCAAAACATATAATTTCCTATTCGAAATTGAACTCTTTACTTCTTTATAACGTTTTTACAACTAAAACAAAACAAATGGAATTCTGTGGAAATAATGAAGTCGATGAGAAGACCTGTGATTCATATGCCAGTAGTGATGCCAGCGAGAGTAATTTCAATTTCGAATACGATGAACTAGTCGACAACTTGCACGAGCTTTACTTGAAAATTACCATTTTGTTTGAAAGATAGACATTTTTTTCTGATCATCATAAGATTTTTATGCAGCCATTTTGATTTAAAAAAAGGTTGGAAAATGTTTTTTCGATTGAAAAAAATTCCGTCTTCTAAGGGTTAAGATCTTATTTTATCTCAGAAAAAAAATTTAAAACAATTTAAAAAAATTTGGCGGTGAAATAACAAACAACTACCAATTTATCTCATATGTTAGTTAAAAAATGAGTGAAGTTTCGTGAAGTAGGTAAAAATTTTTTTTTTCTGTGGAATTTCGAGATATTTCTTTCGAGTAATTCAAGTAATTATAACGTATTAGACAAATGAATATATTTTGTTTTTACATAGTTAGATAAAGAATTCATTTCTCTATCGAACTCTATACCGTTTAGTGATTTATTTCCCATTTTTACTGAAAATTTAGTGGACGTTTAACAAATGTTTTTGATAAAAGTTCATTTATTCGTCTTTGTCAAGTAAATTATAGTTGTCTACACTGTCAATTTTTTTACATTCTACTTTTTGGAAAATCGATCTTAAATAAGCTAAAGCATTTTAAACGTTTTATGACTTATTCATTGAATTTCTATAAATTCGAAAATGCTTGATTTTCCAAATTATAGAAATTAAATTTGATTTTCAAAAAGTTTTATTTTCTTAAAAGTAGAAAATAAACAGGGATTGTTAATAAAATTCGAAAATCAACTTCGATTTAGCAAAATCATTGCATTAAATACGGACATGTCATGTTTTCTATTGCCATCTTAAAAAATTAATCAATAAATTGATCACTAGGCTTGACATGTAATATGTGACTCGTGCAATGAAATAAACTCATTATGTTCACGCACAACAATGTTTCATTTTTGAATTTAATGAAACAAAACATTTTTATTTCAATATGTTATTATTTTTATTTATATCATCTGATCGTTCCCATAAATAGTAAGTCTTTATTTCGAATAATTTCTTTTCGTCTTTTTGTTAGATCATCCAATCGTTTAAATGGACAGTAAGTCATTACTTAAAATAAATTTATTTTTTATTTTTTTAAGATCATCTAATCGTTCAAATGAATAATAAATTTTTTAAAAATTATCATAATTGTTTTTTTCATTTTATAAAAGGAAATACAAGAATTATATGATGAAAAGAAAATCAAATTTGATTTCCTGTTTTTTAGAATATACTCAAATTGCTAAATAGAATCCGAAATTCTGGTAATGTCTATATGAATTCAGTCTCGATTTTCTAATTAAAAAAACAAAATTCATATTCATAATATTTTGAGTATGTTATTTTCAAAAATCTAGTAATTCATCGGTGAACTCATATAGGCATTCCTAGAATACCCTGAATAAGACTATAACTTATTTTCTAGTTTACAGTGTAGGAGGTAATAGAAGATTTTTCTTATAAAGTTTGACCAAAAGGATTTTTGGATCGGGGAATCAATGGTACGATTAGTTTTTTATGATTTTTCAAAAAAACGACTATTTTTTTATAAAAAAATAAATTTTTAAAAATGTTTCACGAAAAGGCTTTAGGTCAGGTAATCCAATAGCATCACTAGTTTTTCATGATTTTCCAAAAAAACTTTTTTTTAAAAAAATCAACAAATTATTTTTAAAAAAATCAACAAATTATTTTTAAAAAAAATTTTTGTATTCTTATTCTCGTAATCACGTTTAATAACATTTCATGGTGAAAATTGCTTTTACGTGGATTCGAATCGAAACATCTGATTTTCTTTTATTCATAAATTCTGAACTTACCAATGAGCTAAAACCTCACATATAGGCATAATCCAAATCCTAACCGTTTGGATTTGGGTAATGAGTGTGGGTATGGGTTTGAGTCATGCCTACTCACATATACGATAAAGTTGAAACCCCTATATAAAGTACTTAACATTGAGATAACGCAATTACAAAAATCGATTAAAATCTACTAATTCTGATTCTTCAATCGATTAAAATCT
>JAJEKB010020615.1:0-33799 GCA_022393335.1 Macrotrachela quadricornifera | reverse complement strand
ATCGATTAAAATCTACTAATTCTGATTCTTCAATCGATTAAAATCTATTACCTCATAGAATGTAAATGATTAAAATCGCTTTATATTCGACAAATCGATTAGAATATTACGTCGTATAATCTAATTGATTAAAAATTATTTATATTAAAGAAATTGATTATAGTCGGTTAGATCGTGCCCATGTAAAAAAAACGACAAAAAATCTGATTATAATCGATTTTTGTTTGATGAAAAATCGATTAAAATGGTACGATTTAAATCAGATTTTCATCGAATTTTCTATTTTTCTTCGATTATACTTGATTATTCTACTTTTAATCGATTTTAATCTTAATAACTGAAAAACGCGTTTTTCTCAAGTTTTGGCTTAGAAATCGTAGTTTTTAATTGGTTTTTCAGATTCCTTGCGTCGACAAATAGGTAGTACAATGCTAGACTAATCTCTGACACATGTGCCGTACTTCATGAGATGACACCAATTGGTACTTATTCATTCTTCCACTATCCTGATTATAGTGGATTAAAAACAAAATAATCGATTAAAAGTAGAATAATCAATTATAATCGATGAAAAATAGAAAATCTGATTTAAATCGTGCCATTTTAATCGATTTTTTATCAAACAAAAATCGATTATAATCAGATTTTTTGTCGTCTTTTTTATATGGGTATTGTTTAATAAATTAAAATCGATTTATCCTTGACAAATCAATTAAAATCAATTATTGCGTAAAAAATAATCAAAAAATATCACATTTATTCGATTTTTAATGATTTTCGAAAAAAATCAATTTTAACCAAAACTTCTGTATTTCTTTCCACATGGGGATGCTCATTGCCTGTGGATTCGTGTGTCCACGGCACCCTCATCTAGAGACACGCCCCTCTGTCTGCGTTTCTGTCCTATATTTCTTATATCTCCTGTAATACTCATATCTCTTATAACCCACATACCTCTACATCTCTTATATCTGCTACTGCTTTCTTAGTATTTAATTGAGTATTCGGGGATATTCTCCAAACGCATCATATGAGTACAGCAACACGCCGCATATGTAGTATCCATGTTCAGAGCTCCTACGAAAGGAGAAAAGATTAAATAATATGAATTCATTATTTTCATTCATATTTCTCGTTTGTTTGAATTTGCTTTGATAAATGTCTTTGAGTTAAAAGATGTTTATACAGATCTTCTCTGAATCCAGTGTGCTCAGGAACGTAGCTAAGCCTCCAAGGCAGAGGGTACAATCCTTAAGATCTCAATATTTCGAAAGCACATAAGTTTCATGTTACTACTTATATAAATCCAGTAGCTAAACGCCTTTGAAAAAACCTTTTTTCTGTTTTGTTATCTAAAAGAAACAATTTTTAGAATGAGTCTGCGATCTACGTACTTCTACAGTTACACCGTTGAGCATGCTACTGATATTTAATAAAGATTCATCAGTACAATAAACTACAAACTATTCAGACAAAAAGATGACACCATATCGAACTGCCAGTGAGTCATAGTCGTATCTAAGTTTACTAACAAAGTTACGATCTAAAAAATCCAGACTCGCAGAAAAATTAAAAAGAAGCAACCAAGTCAAAATAATCAGAAGATCAAAAAATAACCAGAAAAATCTTCTAATTTTTAGAGATGTTTCCGATTTTTCAGAAGCTTCAGTCACCATGATCAGTAGTAATAATTCAAGCGTTCATATGAAAACCAACTAGTACGTCTGAAACAGCAGACATGAAAATCAGCAAAAATCAGAAAGCAGAAAGCCATCAGAAAAAGTATTCAAACCCAGAAAATTTCTGAGAAATCAGACGATCTGGCCAGTCGGACCCATAATATGCTATCAGAAAATATTTAAGTGATATCAGTGAAATTCCATAAGTTTTATCTTAATGATATCCTTTTTGAGATAATAGCTAAAAATAAATTAGATCTTTTGTTTAAACAATCTTTATTCAGAAGATAAATGAGATTTTCATAGCTCCCATCACAGAAATGAAGATCTGCATGATTTTCGCTCAAAACTCGATAAAAATTTTGTGAATCCACATAAGAAGATCGCTGGACTTTATCCAATATTTTTTGAAAGTGCGAAATAAAAGAGAAGATAGTTATTTTCATCATTGTTATACCACAGGCTATGATAGTATCGTTTGAATAATGCCCAGAGACGTTAGATTCATTATGTTGATTATATTAAATATCATTCAATACTCATTCCATTAATAAGTATTAGTAATAACAGAATTATTTGGGTCTTTACTGGTGACAATAATCTTATCAAACGATGATTTATCTCGCGTTTTAGATAATCTTCTTTTTACATTTTAATCTAACTACTTTTTATTGATCATGGCCACAAGTGCAATTGTAGAAGATGCCGCACAACGTATTTTACGTTTATCGGATATATCTGAAGAACCACTTGAAATGTTGATGCCTATTAGTGGATATGAAGATATGCCACTTGTTCCACTTGACATTGCTGTTGAACCACTCGTTTCATCTCTACCTGCAGTTCAAAGTTTTGCATATTCTGCTAAACAGCGATGTAAGAAGCCACCAGCTGATGAATTGACAATTGATGAATCAGCTTCTATTATGCTTTATTCGATGGGATGGCAACCACATGATAAATGTCTTTATTATGCATTAAATGCTACACTTCGATCAGAAGACAGAGATAAACTCAAACCATGGTTTCTTTATCTTAAATTATTTCTTACTGCACTTTCTCGTCTTCCAAGTGCACGACAATCCGTATATCGAGGAGTCAAATTAGACTTAAGTGCACAGTATCCAATAAATGAAACAGTTGTTTGGTGGGGATTTTCTTCCTGTACTACCTCAATTAATGTTTTACAATCGGAACTTTTTTTGGGTACGACAGGTGCACGAACATTTTTCACTATCGAATGTGATTCTGGTAAAGATATTCGACAACATTCCTATTTTCCCTCAGAAGATGAAATACTTCTTCCTGCTGCCACACAATTTAAAGTTCGTGGTTGTCTCAGTCAAGGTCATGGTCTTCATGTAATTCAATTACGAGAAACACAACCGCCATTTCCTCTTCTGCACCCAGTGACCTCCCCTTCCGTTTCAGGTAAATTATTTTCTGGTACGTGAATATAGGTTTTATCTTCTAAACATTTTATTAGTCATATTGCAAAGAAAAATGATTATTTCCTTCTATCTTACCCATAAAAATAACCTTCATGTTGAAAGTAGAAAAGTCCTCTGATATTTAATGCAGAATAACATTAAGTTTTAAAATTACGCTTTTAAAAATCTTTTTTACAAATCAATTAAAGAATTTCTTCTAATACAAACCTACTTGTCATTTTGATAGAATATTCTAAAAAAAATTCTCTTCTACAATACGAGAATTTATATAGCTAGACGATGAAAATTTTAAAGAATGAGCTCATAAAACGAGTCACATACACAGGCACGCACGCAAATAAGAAAAGAAAACAAAATTATTATAATGATAATCGAACGAGATGAGCTTAATATAGATAAAGTTCAATACACTTAGTCGGTAATAATAAGGGTCTAACAAGACCTTGTTATCCAACCTAGGAATGCACCAATGACAGTTAGTAACTGGTAACTGGGTATGTATTTATTTGATCTGTGACTTATTACATCATCCATCCTTTTTCTTTTATTAGTATATTATGATTATCTAATTCTAGGATCTTTAATATATTAAAAAAAACTCAAATTTAGGTCGAAGGAGGTGTGTCGATTTACAGACATGATGCCTGAAAAAATTTTTACATAATTTCATTTAGGGGGTGCGGCACACGCTCAGCGTGAGCACGCTCTATACACCCTTAGGTCCTCAAGTACTATATTAAAGGGTACCCTTAGGTATTCAAGTTCTATATAATGGGGTATTCTTGGGCCCTTAACTGCTATACTATAAGGGTACCTTTAGATCCTCATCCACTACACTATAAGGGTACCCTTGGGTCCTCATCTACTATACTGTAGGAGTACCCCTTGAGGCCTCAACTGCTATACTATAGAGGTACCATTAGGTCCTCAACTGCTACACTATAGGGGTACCCTTGGGTGCTCATCTACTATACTGTAGGGGTACCCTTGAGTCCTCACTTACTATACTATGAAAGTACTGTGAAGTCCCCAACTTAGTCATGGCACCATGCATTTACTTTACTAATAACTCAGTACCTATCGTAAATTTCTAGTTGTTGTGTCCGCTTTTATATTAGCCGAAAAACGGGCCAATGAGATGGTATCACATTGAAACTCGCTTATTTCATGGGTAACCATAGAAGATTCTATGAGGACTTTTGTAGAGCACCCTTGATAACCTCAAAATTGATTCAAACAACCCTATGATGCGCCCTTATCTTGATGATGAAAAAGCGCCTCGAAATCTGATTGGTTGAAAATCTTTCGTAACAGCCAATCAGATTTCGAGGCGTTTTACTCCATCAAGATAAGGACGCATCATAGGGTTATTCGGGTCAATTTGAGGTTATTAAGGGTGCTCCACAAAAGTCCTCATAGACTCTTTTATGGTTACCCATGAAATAAGCGAGCTACAATTTCCTGCAAGCTGATTGGACTATTTTTCGACTAATAGAAAAGCGGACGCATCGATTAGGTTTTTACGATAAGTACTTAGTTACTAGTAGAATAAATATATGGCGCCACCCCTAAATTTAGGACCCAAGGGTACTCCTACAGTATAGCACTTGAGAACCCAAGGGTACTCCTATAGTATAGCAGATGAGTACTCAAGGATACTCCTATAGTATAGCAGTCGAGGACCCAAAGGTACCTCATAGTATAGCAGATGAGAACCCAAGCTTATCCTTATAGTACACTAGATGAGGACCCAAGGGTAGCTCATAGTTTAGCAGATGAGGACCCAAAGGTGTTCCTCTAGTATAATAGAAATTGACCCTAGATAGATTAAGGTATGTACGGCTCATATTCATGAGCGCGCATATGAGTGTGAGCTTGTACATTCCTATCATAGATCCTTCAAAATATAGTCATTGCATGTAGTGTGAAAAACTGTGCCTGATGAATATATTTCGAAGCATTCATAGCAATAAAAATAACGAGGAAAGCTAATTTTATTGAAAAGTTGGATTTTTTTTCCATATAAAAAATGGGTTATTTGACATTATTAAGAATTTTCCAAGTAGTTTTTTAACCTTTGATCATAGAAAAAATGGTTCAAACAATTCTTAGTATATATAGTTTTGTAGAGCTCGACGAGCTCTATTAAATCATGTAAAAATATCAAAGGAAATTATTGTATTCTATGTGCAGTTTATGAGGGTCTCGACTTTTCTATGAAGAAAAGCATACAATTTCGTAAAATTTCTTAAATTTAACATTAGAAGGTTCTGATAACTCCTACCATTCAGCATCAATCAATTCCATTTTTGACGCACTTTAATTTTGTGTTAAGATCGTTATGTATGCTATTTAAAATCAGAGTATTACCAGCCTGGAAAAACATTTTCACACATTCTATATACACCCAGTTAACTGGACTGATGGATAATCTAGCACAAAAGAAACTACTGATGATTCAGTAAATAATAGACCAGTTAAATATGTGTCCAGTCAAAATAAACACCCAGTGACACTGGATACCGAGTTAACTGGACTGGTGCATCCCTAATCCAACCGGATAAATAAGTATACCTACAGATGCTTTTTCTTTTTATTCAAATGCACGTACATTTTATTCCATTCTCGATCAATAGTCTTTAATAAAAGATAAGATACAAATTATTCAACATGTTTTCTCTTTTTATTTTATTTTTGTATTTTCAATGATTATTGTAAATAATATTATATCTTTTTTTTATAGGTGATATTCATACATTATCATCAACAAGAATTAATGATAAACAAAATGATAATAATAATAATAATACAAAAGAAAAATTAAACGATCATCAATTACCAATGGTTTGTTCATTACAAGGTACAGTTAGTGAAGAATATGAAAATAATAATGATAATGAACCATTAACACATAAAGATTCAATAAATGAATCTGAAGAAGAACAACAAAATGGAATAATTGTAAAAATTAGTTTTTCAATTGAAATCAAATATATACATATATATTTTATAATTTTTATTTAGTTACGACAACAGCAAATTCTTCGGAGAATTGTTCAAGAATGGTTAAGAAAAGAAGAATTATATGGTGATCAATTAAAAAAAATGGAAGAACAAGTAAATACTTTTATTTTTATTCTTTGAATTTCTTATTGTTTTTTTTCAGTGTAATCAAATAACAAATTCAAATACTTTACAAACTTTAATTCAACAATTAACTGATCAACATAAAAAAGTTTATGAAGAAATTAAAGATTTATATGATCGTGATCATCAACCAACAACTTTAATCATACTATTAACACGTGCTGTTGAACCATTAGTATATAATCACTTTTTCTTTTTTGTATTAAATTTATTTTGATTTCTATAGATGGAAACACTTCCCGTATATGATGATTATATTAAAACGGATTTAGCACCAATTAGAAGATTACTTGATAAACGAACAAATACAAATGGATTTTCTAGTGAAGGTTTATTTATTATCAAAATAAAAAAATGTTCTTTTTTTCATTTAATTTATTCTATAGAACTTTTATCGATTCCTCCAAAACAATTTCTTCAAATACTTTCACAAGTACAAGTAAGTTTTTTCTTTGTTTTTTTAATTTGTAAAAATTCTTTTTTTTTTGTCTTAGGATTTATATCAAATAGCGCTATCATTTGAATCTGTTGATGTAAATAATCTACAGAAATTATATCAACACGCTCAGAGATGTAAATTGTATGGTGTATGTATTTGATTTCAATATTTATAAAAAATTAAAAAAAAAAATTCTCATTTTATTTTAAGAGTCGACGAAATGAAAATATAAATAAGGTTATTTTAAAATATGAAGATGTTGTTACAATGACAGCACGAGGAAATCGTGATCGCTGTCGACTTATTCTATATCCTGACGCAATTGTTTGTTGTAATTTAAGGACTAAATTACTTGCAAGGTAAATTTTATCTATTATTTCAAATTGAATATATATTTTTTTTCTTCTAGTCCAAGGTATACTCTTCTTTGGTTTATTCCTATACTTGATTTACAATGGACAATTCCTCAAAATTCTTCTGAAGATACGACTGATACCCGTGGTAAGTTTCAAAATTTATAATTCTTTTCATTAGGATTATATTTTTCTTATAAAAATTTTAGATGCATTAAAAACAAATTTAAAATCTGCTTATAAGGAATTAGAAAAAACATCAAAAACAAATGTAAAATCTAAATACAAATAAAACAAATGAAATTTTTTTTATTTAGAATACAATAACATCTCGTCTATTAAAAAATATTCATAAACAAGAAAATGAATTTAATTTAGTTCAATCAGAACTTCAACTTATTTTAACAGATTCTTCACATTCATCAGCATCATCAATTATTCTTTTTTCATCTGCTTATCAACGACAAGATTGGATTGATTTAATTGATAAAACAAAACACGAACTTATTCGACGTAATTCAATTTTTTTAAATCAAACAAATCATCAACAACGTTTAAATGATTCATTAATACAAAAACGTTTAGATTTAATAAAACCAAATTTCCATGAAACAAATTCAAATGAGTTATCATCAAATATTCCAACAATATCACCAAATAAAACATATTCAGGTACATTATGTATTACAATACATAGTATACATGGTTCAGCATTATCTAATCCAACAAGACAATATCAAACATCACCATTGATGCCTTCAACACAACAACAAATACAAAAAAATTATCAATTTTATATTGCAGTTGAAATTGATTCATATAATACATTTTATCCATATGCACAAACATCAAGACAAATTATGCAACAACATGAATCTGTTGAATTTAAAGGAGAGGTATTTATAATATATAAAAATTTTCAAAATTCAATCATTATATTATTTTTTTATTTAAATCCTATCTATGAGATTTTATTTTTCAAATATAAA
Source organism: Macrotrachela quadricornifera (assembly GCA_022393335.1). Classification (NCBI taxonomy): domain Eukaryota; kingdom Metazoa; phylum Rotifera; class Eurotatoria; order Philodinida; family Philodinidae; genus Macrotrachela; species Macrotrachela quadricornifera. Next base: position 25,741 of record JAJEKB010020615.1, on the reverse strand, counting down.
ATAACAAATACTTTGCTTAATTTTAAAAATTGATCAAGAATTATCGAAATGTATCATTATATTTTATTCTAATATATAAGAAAGAATTAATAAATAAAATAATTCAATTAATTTTTTTTATTTTCAGGTATTTCAAGTTGAAGTAGAATATTCACTTGCTTTTCGTTTACTTATCTATCGTATTGATACACCTTCCATAAGTTCTAATAATAGTTTACAACGGCCAGTATGTATTAGTAGATTTCATCGAGATGTAAGTTAAGAAATAAATTTGAAATTTTTTATATCAAATAAAAACAATTAAATGTTTTTTTAAATAAGATTGAAACAACATTACAGGATTGTCAACGTAGTCCAGATGGAGTAACATATATTGAATCTCAATCTGGAGATTTAAAATTAAAAATTTCATTAAAATATTCAAAACGTGAAGGAGCATTTAAACGTCAAGGATCAAAACGAAGTCTTGCTGTATTTGGAAAAAGTATTGAAAAATTAGCAATGATACCAAATGGACTGTATGTTTATTTATTTAGTATTTTTTGTTTTGTTTTATTTTTAAAATAAAAATTTTCTTTTAAGTATTGATGGTATTCCACGTATTATTGTTAAATGTATTGAAATGGTTGAACGTGATGGTCTAAATGAAATAGGAATTTATCGTGTTTGTAGTGTATTCTCAGATTTACAAAAACTTCGTCATGAATTTGATCGTAATTATCATCATGGCGAAGAATTATTAGCTGAAAAAGATGTTCATGTTGCAGCAAATTTATTAGAATTATTTTTTCGTGAATTACCTGAACCATTATTTAGTAGTACATTATATGAACAATTTCTATATGCAATACAATTAACTGATACTGATAATCAACGTATAACATTATTAAATACACTTGAATTATTAAATCCTCTTAATCGAAAAATTTTATTCTATTTATTAGATCATTTAATACGTGTTAGTCAATATTCACATATAAATTTGATGCATCTAGATAATTTAGCAGTAGTTTTTGGACCAATATTAATGAAATCATCAAAATTAATCATAACATCAAATTATTCGGGTCGTAATCAATGTTTAAATTCTATTACAAATAATAATGGACAAGAAATACCAACCGATATTGATCAAATGTCATCAGAATTACAAGATTCAACGTATCAATGTCAAGTTGTACTTGCTTGTTTAAAATTAAGACGGAATGAAATATTGAAATGATTTTCATGTTTTTCTTTTTCTTCTTTTTTCTTTACAGTGAAATGAATAAAAGACAGATTTTATATGTATTTTTTTTGTTTGATTTTTCTTTTGCACTCGTATGTACAGCAATGGCAATCTTTTTATAATTTTTTTTTCTTTATTCGCTTTTTTTTATTCTAACAAGTAGTACTCATCCGATGGATTCACTGGCTTTTTTCTGAAAGACAGTACCATTTGATTATCATTGAAAATAATTTTGATTTTATTTATATTATGTCTCATAGTCTTTTTGATCGCGTGAAATTTGGAAAACTGACAACCACACTTTAAGGATGGCCTTTTTATAGAAATATTTCTATTTGTGATTCATATATAAATGATAGTTGTCATTATAATTGATTTTTTTTTGAAAAAGCGTGATTTACTATATCCATTCTAAAGACTACCACTAGGCAGAAATTTCTACACGGTAATTTCAACGTCTTATTATCTGGCTACCAAATGAAACAATATTCCCTTTTAGTATTGAACATGATTTCTTATAATTAACCATGTGAACTGCTTTAGTCGGTCTCAATATTTCTATATGTGTATAGTTAGTGTATCAGTTCATATCGGTACTCATTCTACTGATAGAAATAGTATTATGAATGCGTGAAAATGAGTAATTCATCGTTTATTAGATATCGCCTGCGTGTTTACTCATAAAGTAAAGCGTGAAGTATATAACATAATGTTTTTTAAAGCAACTCTTCTCCGTTATTATAAAAAATATTGAATTTGATTTAACGTAGGCAGTCGATAGACAAATATCTTTGAGAGTTCTTGAAACAGCACTGGACTCAGACCTTTCTTTTGGTACCTTTGTCATAGTTTCGGAACTATTGGAACTTTTCCATTCTCTTCATGTATTAGATAGCTTTATTTAAAATAAAAAAAATGATCAGATATATCCTAAAGTTGACAGTAAGGGCAAGACGTAAAGGTGAGGTGTGACAGGATAAGAGTAAGAGTGACGGTGTTCATTAAAAATTTCGTTTTTTGTTGTACTTATAATAGTTCCAGTAGATCCGAAACTATGCTAAAGATACCAAAACATTGTTCCGTGACCAGCGCTCATTTATACAATCCTATTACGCCAAAGCTTCTAATACCAAATTATTTTAATTCAGGAACCGAATCGCTTATCTATTTATCAAAACCTTGCTTTCACTTTTTGCACTTACAGTAAATCTACCAAATGAACGTCTAGTCATTCGTTAGCCTCCTTTTGGTCGACCACTCATGACTAGCTGCTTCCATAGATGCTTTTTCTGACAGCATATCAATTCACAACCAAAAACTTCGAAAATTTAGATAGTGTTGTGTAGTTTCCATCGCAGTTTTGAATGTCTCCTCTATTTTAAAAAAAACAATATACCGTCGCATTCTTTCTCGAACAGACATTAATTAAGTTTTTTGGAAAAATTCTATAAATTGCGTGAGACTCATTTCAAAACTTTCCTTCGCAATAGTCGTTTAAATGAATGCCTACACTGAAAACAAAAAAGGTGTCGTACGAAACCTAAAAAGGGTTTCGACATTTGCAACCATTTCGAAATCTTTTTAGGTTTCGTAGCCAAAGTAGCATGCGACATTCAATCTAAAATCAAATAACCCTTACATATCCTATGGATAGCTTCCCACACTGCTTGATTTCATTATCTCATTTTCTGTTTCAACAGAAAATTTCTTAAATGAATACTTAACCTCCTTTATCCTTTCAATTTATTCTTAACCCCTTAAACCTATCCTTAACCCCTTAAATCTATTCTTAACCTCTATATCTATCCTCAATCCCTCGTATCTACATGTAAACCCTAATAACTATACTTAATCCCCTATTTCTATCCTTAACCCCATATACCTATATTTAAACCTTTAAATCTATCATTAACCCCTTATATCTATACCTAACCCTATTTTTGCAGATGGTTCCTAACATCTATATCTAAACCTTGTTTTTTAACCTGCATTGCTGCATCTCTATCATTAGTCCCTTGAATCTATGTTTAAACACTCATATCTATACTGAAGTCTTATTCCTGTTATTAATGCCCTATTGCAAAAGCGAAACTTATTGATATGGCTAATGTGTTACATCTATATAATGTACCTTATTTGAGTATTTTACCGCTTATTCTTATGTTTCATCCGTCATTTCTATAAGAAGTGATTGATGATGATATCATTTTTGCGATTGCATACCTAAGCCTTTATTTATATATGGATTTTTTTCTTTCTATATCTGATTTCTTATTTTGACTACATCGGGACCGGTTAAAAGTGCCCACTATTCGGAGGCTTTCAGTTTTTTTAAACCTTATAAGAATTCGGTTGCAGTCGTTTTACGACTGCATAAAGTGATCTTTTCCTGCTTTTCAGCAATTTATTAATTCAAACAATCGTATCTTTCTGTGAAATAACAATATTTTATAAAAAACAAAACTAATCTTTTGTAAAATAACTATGAAATGTACTTTGGAATGATACTTTAGAATCAAGATAAATATCTGTTAGTTTAGATTCAATGTCATTGATAACTTGGTGAAGTTGAGGACATTGAGTAATAGAATACAAACGTAATCGTTGTACCATTTGTAATGCTTCACTAAGCTTCGGTGGACTTTTTCCACTATCTTTTTCTTCTGCATCATCTTCTGATTCGTTTGCTCCACTATCATTATCATAAACAAGAAGTTTTTCAGAATCATCATTCCATTCGTTGAATGTTGAAACATGAGAATCCATATCGATATATTCACTAGCTATCATTGTTGTTCCACCGATAATAATATGTTTCAATAAATTATCTAATACACGTATAGCTTCATTAATGCTATCATCTATCGTTGATAAATCACCTAACGTTGATGATGAACAGCTAATCATATCCGAACTCATTCCAATTAACAAATTTTCGGCTTGTTTTTCTTTGAAACCAGCAGCTGAGAACGTGTTTTTAATTATTGTTTCAGTAACTGATTTCCATGCTGAGTCAATCCAATACACAGCATCGAGTACAGTAATTGTAATATCACTAGTCTGATCTGATTCTTTTTTTTCTGTTAGATATGCACGGTCAGTCCGTCCCTTATTATACATGTTCCATGGCTATCTACCATAACATGATACACACAACATCTTTTTTTTTCGTTCTGCGCATGAGTGATACAATATAAGTTGCTCACATTACGGAGGTTGTTATTGATCACGGGACCAGAAATAAGTACCCACTGCCCAGAATAAGGAGGTGCCCACATATAGAAGTTTTACTGTATGAGATATTGAAGGGTAATGGATGTTGCTTATCCGTTGCCATAGAAGTTCTTTATCTTCGTACACTTTAACGTACTAATTGATATAATCTTCAAGTCACCGATTCTTATAAAGTTGAGGATTCCGGCGGATTGATACCAAAATATCAGCGATATACCTAGAGTCATCCAGAAGTAGCGGTAAAGGTAGTTTTTCTTCCTTATTGAAAGCTTGGATAGTTTTTCTTTTTTTATTAATAGATAGAGCGTCTTTCACTCTATTTTTCGATGCTTTTTGATCATTATTCAACTGATACCAAAATAATGAAATTACACTAAGATTTGTTTCTGTCGCATATACAATGGTAACATGAATGCTCGTCAATACTTTTTTAGTAATGTAGGACAGAAACAGGATATAGAACTGCGCTTTTCACTGTTTGAAAGTGCCGATAAAGACGTATCGAACAGCATATTGCTCATTTTTTCTAACTCATTTTTCGTTAGTTTTTCAGTTGACTTTTTTTGAAAAGAGCGGACGTATCACATAAGTTGTTGTCACAGAATTTTCTTGAGAAATTGTCAATATGTGATAACAAGTGTTTTGTCATTATTTTATAGTAACGACCAATTTTGTTTTTTCTATTTATTAAATGTTATTAATTCGAATAAATATATATTTGAAAAGAGAAAAGAATTTTATTTTTAAGGGAACACAATACAGAAATAAAAGAAAAAAACTATTAATTTAGCAAAAATATTTGATAAAATAGTCATTTTATGAATATAATATTAAAATTAATTAACAGAAATCGTTTGATTAGTTGCTGGATTAATTTGATTATTATTTCTATGAAAAAATTTGAAAAAAATTTTTTTAAATTTCTTTGTAATTAATATATTAATTGTACCAATTAATATTAAACATATTGATGTAACTAAACCAACAATTGCATATGTTAAATAATATAAATATCCATTAATTATACCAAATATAATAAATATTATTGTTGGAAAACGTAATATTATTAATATAGTTACACATATTACAATACGTCTAATAACAATTAAATCACGTAAATTTCTTTCTCGTTCTCGTATTTGAATTATTGTTGTTGTTAAACGAATATGTTTTGTTATTAATAAATAAATAATTATTATTATTATTAATGGAATTGAATATAATATTATTATTAAATATACAGATGCAATTATATCACTATATGGAACAAGACAATATTGTTCACCCGGTAAATGTATATACCAATTTAATAATATTGTTGGTAAAAAAAGTAATATTATTAATAACCATTGAATTAAAATTAAAATTTTATATAATTTTATTGATAAAAGATATCTTTTTCTATAATAAATAATTCGAAAAAATCGATAAAATGATTGTAATGAATAACTATAATAAATTGAACATTCAAATATATCATAAAATAAACCAAATATAAAACAAAAATTCATATTAATTAATAAAAATCCATTAAATAAATTTGAACTAGTCATTATTAATACCATTAATGATGTTAAAAATGCAGATAAACATGTATTCATCATTAATAATATTGATACATCATTTATTCTTTCTTCTTTTAATAATTTAAAATAAATTATAAATATAATTATAAATATTAATATACTTATTAATGTTAAAATAAAATTTAATGTTCCAAATATCATTGAAGAGGATAACATTTTTTTTTTATTTTGAATTTGTTTTAAGATTATTCTATTTATTATTTCTATAGTCCTTTTTTTTAATAGAAAAAATATTCATTGGAGGGTTAATATATTCTCTTTTCAGAGAATTTTTTCATTTTATCTTCTTAGGATATTCATACTGTTATACGGAATTAAATAGAAAAAATAAATCTCTTTTTAAGATAATTATTATATTCATCATATGGTTCTATTCAAAACAAATATATTTAAACTAGAATTAACATATCATTTACACTTTTTTGCATTCAGTCTGCAAGCATACTTTGATATTTTATAGGTCAATTATACACGAATTTAATCTATAAATAACTCATTAGTATATACAAAATAAACTATTCAATTTTACACCCTCATTTATTTAAAATATAATTAAAAAAGCATTTTATTACCATTAGAAATATTAGATCTTGAAAACAAATTTCTTCACATATTAGATAATTAAACTTTAAAAAGTATCGAATTTTCATTAGTTATTCACTTATAGAATATATTGATGATAGGAAAATGAATGATTTTATTCATCCTCGATTTTTATATCTAATCACTAATTTGGTGAACATTATATTTATGATATATTGATAAAATTTTTTTTTTCTATGAAAAAAAGCTTGTCAGTGCAATCCTTTCAGGGCTAAAATGTGGAACGCACATATTCATATAAGCAAGAAACTGTGTCATTGTAAGCCTTTTATAATGTTATTACTCTACATTAATAGATATATGTTTGCAGCAAAGCTTAAGGGTGAAAGAGAATGATGATAAACTACAGGAATTATTTATTATGTCATATCTGCTGCAATGGAGAAATGTTTGTGATCGAGGTGTCTGTAAAGGGGGTGGGGAACCGCAAAAAGATTAAAACAATTGTAAAATATCTAAGAAATAAATGATGAACACATTTATTTATGCTTATAAAAAAAAAATCTTATCATCAAATAACTATAGGCAAGTTGACATAATGTTAATAATAGAATTTATATTAATTATAAAAATATTTCTAGAATGTTTTCTTATTAAAATTTTATCTTTTTTGTTCCATAGAAATCGAACAATGTCATATCATTTTCTTTTGAGCTACAAATACAATATTTTTGTTTTATTTAAAATAAGCTTGTTTAGAAAAATAAAAAAAAAAGATTAATTTGAAACTATATTCCATAATTTATCTGTTAAATTTTGAATTTTTGTTGAAAAAGAATTAAATTTATGTTTCATTTGATAATTAAGACCAGATTTTTTAAATCTTTTCATTATTTCTTCTAAATTAGCTGGATCTGAACCTAAATGTAATCGAACATAAGATGATAAATTTGAATGACTAAATAAATTTCCACTAAGCATAACACCTGTTGCAAAATATAAATCATCAGAAAATTCTTCAGATATTTCACTTTTGCTTTTTTTTCTATCTTCTAAATAAACAATTGGAACTTCAAATAATAAATAAGATGTTGATGGACCAGTACAGATTGATTTGGATGGATAATCAAGTTCGCTTTCCATATACTGTCGAACATATGCTTTCTTTCGAGCCAATTCAAGTCCATTATCTATTAAAACAATTTAATTATAATATCTCAAAAATTCAATTAATTAACATAAACTTTCATACCAATAATAAATTGATCAGCTTCATGTTGATATTTATTTAACCATTGAGAAATAATTTGTGCATTTAAACAACCATTTAAATAATTATGATCCCAATAAATAAGATTTAATTTTGACATTAATTCAGGAGATGAACTAAAAGCAGCAATACCCATTGCATTACAATTATATTGTTTTCCAAATGGACGTGTTTGAATCCATCGATCATGCATTAAACTAATTACAATTATATTAATAATATATTTAAAAAGCAAAAACTCAAATCTTACCTAATTTTATTATCATATAATCTTTTTAACCAAATTTTTAAAGTATTAACAACTTCAATTGTTGGATCATTAACACAATAATAAGCATCATCAATTAATAAATAACTTGAATATTTAACAGCTAAATCCATTAAATAATTAACAACATCTAATGACCATTGTTTTCCTCTAATTAATAATTATTATATATATAATTCAATCATTATACTTTAAATATAATATAAACTTACGTTGGATTATGTTGTGTATTAATAATAACTAAATCAATTTGATCAATATTTTGTTCTTTTAAAAATTGTGTCCATTGATTAAGATCAGGTTCAAAATTATTTGCTGGTGTTAAGGGTAAATGAATAACATTCATATCAAGACTTTGATAAACACCAGCATAATCCCATCCGGGTTCAAATGATACTAACATAAATTTGGTTAATTAAGAGAAAAAAAATATACGAAATAAATTAAACTTACATACAATTGGTTGTCTTGTCTCTTGTTTATCTTTAAATTGTTTAATAATAAATCTTCCTAAATCAAACATTAATAATCTTGTTGAATTCATAAAACATCCAACTTGAAAATGATCATCTGAAATAAGATAATCATCTAATTGATGATCACGTATTAATAGTTTTTTAAATATATTTCGATGTTCTTCTAAACCAAATGAATATTCCATATAACCAAAATATTTTAAATCTAATTTTAATTCATTATCAATAAAATTTTTTAATGATGGACATACTTCTGTATAATGTTCACCTAAATTTATTTTACGAAAAAAAAAATATTTTCTTTTTTTAATTAATCAAATTTTAATATAAATTATACCTTTTGATGAATAAATTGTTTGACCATTTGGTTCACCTTGTGAATAATATTTTGAATATAAATCTTGTTCATGAGATGTTTTACGTAAAATTTCACTTGAATTTAATAAATGTGTTCGAGCACCTTCATAATGATCTCTAACACGTTCAGCTGATGATATACCGAGTATTCCACATAAACTTCCATCTAATCGTTTCATTTTATTATTAAATAAAAGAAATAAGAAATTTTTTTTATAATAATCAATAGAATAAAAATGTACTTTACATACAAAAAACGAATATATATATATATTATCACGTGTACTGTATACACTATAGACACGTGTTATGTTTCAATATGAATCATCTCTATTGTAAGATGACCAACAATAATTTATACTTTTATTTCAGACGAAAGATGACACCATTTATTTATTTTTCGTTTTTTCTTATATTTTGTCAATTATTTTTATTAGCAAATCGTGTTAAATAATTATGGCAATCCAAAAGTGCTTGTGCCATTCCAAATTTATTTAAAAAAAGTTGAAAAAATTTTCTTTTTTTATGGAAAGATCTAATGTCTCTTACTCTATTTTTCTACGCTATTTGATTACTATTTTTGTTGAAAACTAGCTAGTGGCATTCACTCATAATAAACTCTGAGCGAACAAATTTCGACATTAGGAAAAGAGTTTTGTCCATTTTGAAAACCAGAAGTGCAACTATAACATAAATAATTCTTTATAAATTCTATTCTCTTTTCACGATACATCTTGTGCTTGGATATTTTATTGTTTTTTAATACAATCTATTAAGGTGTCGTTAAAGGATCGTAAAGCTTTTATCGAAATTCTGAAAAAGACACCCAGATAGTTGTCAATAATAAAAGAAAGATCATAGGGTAAGAACGAATAGTCCGGAATAGATGCCATATTTACTAGTTTGTGAAATATGATCTAAAAGAGAATGTTGAAGTGTTTTGAGATAGAAATTTGGATCATTCCACAAAATATCACCAGTAGGATTAAAAGACATCCTTTGAAATTTAAAAAAAAATATTCATTTCTTACATTTAATTTTATTTTCGAAGTATCAATACCTATCAGATATTTTTTCAGAAATGAAAATTTAAATTTATGTACTTTAGATTACAAAACTTTCAATAGGTCAGATGAACGAAATCTAACGATACAACTTTAGATATTATGTAAGTGTTATATTGAAATATATCTAACTTCAAGATTTTTTTTCTATTTACTTTAAATATTATTTTAATTAGTTCTTTTTCTTCAAAATTAATTCTTAATATATTGTTTATAGTAAATAAAAATAATTTTATGTGTTAGAAGTTTCATTGTAAATAAATAACATGAAAATTAATTAGAATATGTAACATAAAAAAACATCGAAAGGAAAATTAGATAAACTCGAATTATCTATCCCTATTAAGTCTAGAATCTTCAACTCTTTCAGATACTTAGGAAACTAAAATACAAATCGATAGTATTAAATAATGTCATCAACTATCGGATTTCTCAGGAAAGATGGGTCTAAACTGTGTTTGAGTCTACTCATATATGATTTTGTAGAGAATTTCAAGCGCTATTTTTTGATAATAAAAAAGTCTTTAATTACATGGATAAGAGAGAAGAAATTTTAAAAATACTGAGAGACCCATTTATCCTAGGACATCTGATAGAATGACTAATTTCCGATGCTATCCGCTTTTTTAAAATAGTAAAGCTTATAATAGATTCCACGTTTGTTTGTTACTTATTCGGAAGTGCGTTTTGCTTTTGTATGAGTTGCATCCACAGTATTTCATTTTGTGGTACGCCGAATTGATAAAGTTTGATTTAACATAACAAAATTTGAAGTCGTACACTTAAACGCATGACCTGCATCTTGAGCTTTTGTTAATAGGGTTCCACAAGGAGGAGAATTAAAATATCGTTGTTATTCGAACGTCTTGATGGATACGTCCATATGTGAGAGTAACAGAATATTGAAATAAAAATAAAGCATCTGTCAGCTAAACTTAATGTATAATAACAAGCATTGATGGCATATTAGAAATAGCAAAAAAACCGATGAAAATCTGAAAAATTGTATTATGATAAGCTATGAAAGAAGCAAATTTTAAATAAGATTTTGTTGATAGTTATTTTAACTATTTTAGGTGTAAACGATAGATAACCTGTGACAGTCTCTGTTGTCTGTTGAGCCAAAGATATCTCATTAAAACTAAGAAAATTACATGTTAAGTCGTTTGATTCAATTTGAAGGACAAGTAGAACATTGTTATATTTAGAAACTATTCAATATATGTATAGTCATTTATACACAAATCTAAACTGTTTTTAATTTTTTCTTGAACAATTTTTTCTTTATTCTGAATATTAAAATAAATCACATGATTATTTAGTTTCGATAGTTGGGAAAAGGAGAATGCTCTTGATCATAATCAAGTTCTCGCATAGCAGCAGCAAATTCTAAAGTACCAAATGAGCTTTGATTGAAATTCTTCGCAATATTCATGCTTAATTTGACCAATCGATCTTCGGGCACCAATAAATCATCTTTATTGAAAGCCATCGAACATGCATGCGATTGCATTTCTGCAGCAGCACATAACGTGTACGCATGATAATATGCAGCAGCAATTGATGGACCACAAGTGACTAAACCATGATTACGTAAAATCATCACATCTTTGTCGCCTAAATCGCGCACAAGTCGTTCTTGTTCTTCGTTTGATACAACAATTCCTTCGTAATCATGATAGGCAATTTCTCCAGTGATATGTGTCGTCTGTGCTAATTCGATCACACCATTCTTTGTTGCTGAAAGGCCAGCTACAGCCCAATTATGATTATGATTGACACACCGAACGTCTGGACGAGCACGATGGATGCAGGAATGAATAACTAAACCAGCTCGATTCACGCCCATAATATCACCGACGACACCTGGATGAATTGTATTTCCATCGAAATCAATTTTAATCAATGATGAAGCAGTAATTTCACGATAGTTCAAGCCAAGAGGATTAATTAATAAATGATGTTCACCATTAGGACCTTTCACATTACAAGTAATATGATTATAGATCGATTCTAACCAACCATTCTTTGCTGCTAATCGATAGGCAGCAGCTAATTCAATTCTTGCTTGTTGTTCATCGATACTGAATTCATGTAGAATGGAACGACTTAAACGTTCACGTAAATACTGGCGAGAATATTTATATGAGCCAGGCACATAAGTCTTCGGATTGAATACATTGTGTAGATCTTCCTCTGTAGCACGTGACGTTGAAAAGGCTTTTTTCTCTCTATTATCGGAATCAACTCCATTTCGTTGATGATAAAGAGTATCGCCACATGGAATACTGGCACCATTTGAGACAGGAATTTTTTCAGACGGCATGATGAAGACGATGGAAAATTATAACGTTGCGAGTATTATCGAAAATGACGTGCTCTTTTATGTAGATGTGCGTCGACGTGCGCGCTCGATTAATAAAAAAAAAAACAATGCGTCATCCCATACTTTGTTTTATTCTACATGACTTCTAACCTTTTTGTTTTCTTATCTTAGACGATAAAAATAAATTTTAATGGACATAAAGCTCACGTTTCTTTTTTTGTGTGATAGTGCAGAGAATTAAATATATTATTACACAATACATTTATTTCCATTCTTCATGTACAATATAAAGAATACATACAGGATATCCCAAAAGTCTCTTGCGCTTAAACTTTTCATTTATCTTCACTATTTGCTTTAACCTCATCGACTTATATTTTTTTTAAATGATAGATGGATGCATCTTGTGATATATTTTATTTTTTTAATATAATGAATATAAAATTACTGTTTTTAAATATTCATATTCGGTAATATGTTTACCGGTTGATGCTACCATTCAGAGCGAGAACAATTTATTTATTGTAGTGTAAAACATAGCTTCTCAAGAGATAGTTTTTAATTAAAAGACGGGCTATTTAAAACTTAGTATAAGTTTGATTTTTTCCACATCTTACTGTTTAAAATTTTGATCTTCGGATGTATCGTTTTCAAAGAATCGAAGCACTCAATCAATTTTAGACTTTTGATCTGATGTTCTTATCTTGTTCAGCATCATTGAAAATCTCTGAATCTAAAATTTTAGTACATTTGGTTAAGCTGATGAAAACTTAGCTCAATTTTATTGTGCACCAATCACGAAGTTGTTTGAAAAATATACCAAATGAGAGAGCATTAAAGGCTGAACAAAATTATCTATTTACATAATATATTTATATAGACTGTTCAATAGTTATGTATGAAAAATTACTTATGACTAGTTAATTTTTCGAATGGAAAATGGACCGATTTTTTTTAGTATATTGGCTGCCATTCAGTCATTTTTTCGAGTTCCACGCTGAATTTCATATATGTTGTACAGCTTTTCTTCCTCTACAAAATGATAAAAAAAAGCTTGAAAAAAGTCTCGCATTGATCCCCAAATGGTTCACAATGTAGGCCAAATAGAGAATATTTGTTAAAAAATATATTATAAATATAATTGTTTTGATGAAAAAAACTTTTCATAGTTTGTCAACTATCTATACTACTTTTGGTGTATGTACGGCATACTTCAATGAATATATGTTCTGCATAAACTAAGAATCAATAGTTGATGCCTTGTATAAATACAATGTTAATAATCACATTTTAGATTCTTTTCTATAGGATACAAAAGTATACTGTAATTTCAAAAATGATAACTATATATTTATCTTCTCTTTTTAAAAATGAAATGAAACTGTCTGAACATATGTATCATTGCATATATATATGATAGAAACATACGTGGAAAAAAAAAGCAAATATCTGTCGTATAACCATACGTTCGACATACATTTTCTTTTTTTTTATTAATCCTGATGCTACCAAGCCTATTTTAGGCATCATATAATATATTTTTATTACATGACTTTTTCGTCATGAAACCGATATGTTTGTCCAAGTTACACTATTTTCTATTCTTTTAGAGGATAAAATGATTTAAAAGTGTTACGTATTTATTTCGAACAAGTGATACATTAAAGTCGTTTTACACAATGCTCGTTACAAATGGGTTCAGAATCTTTCTATCTTTGGTACGGTAAAAAAATGAACATCGTTTTCTTTTTAAGTCGGTGGAGATTCCATTTAATTCTTGTGATGTTTTCTCCATCTTAGAATAATCCATAACAGCTAATGTACATTGAGCATCTTTGTGCAAGAACTTTGAAGTTTGTGAACGAATATTAAGAAGATAAGCTTATTTCTAATTCTTCAAGAAATAAGTGACGCTTATATTTTTTATTCTTGTTCCAATCTGAATTCTTTCCTTCCATATGATCAGAACATTCAGAGCAGCAATGTCTAACATATTATAAAAGACAAAGAGAGACCACCTTTTTGTGCCTCTTCTTGTGGAATATTTATGGCACATCTGATCAACAGTATCGACAGCATCCTTATTTTTATTATAATCCAAGATAATTTGTGACTTTCCATTTGTTGAGTCTACTTTGTGATCATGATGTTTCGATGAGAGCAATAAGACAGCTTTATTTATCTTTGGGCCGTATGAAACTAGTGTTAGATTATCGTTAAAACCGAACATTACAGAATCAACTGAACGATTTTTATTCGAGAAAAATTCTACTGGTACTTCGGACTTATTACTACGTTCTGTTCCTATCAAGGTAATATTGTGAGCTCCTAATTGTTTTGCCAATGGAATACTAGTAAAGAAATTGTCCATTGTAAAACTATGGTAGCACCTATAATCTTCTATCTATCTTGACCAGGTTATCGTTGCATAACCAAAGTTTTATTCCATATTTATCGAGCTTTTTGGGGAAAAACTGACGAAAAGGACATTTTCCACGTGAAATCCAACCAACTGTCCATCAATTGTTACAAAAGATCCTACTGAATAACATTTGTTCAAATTATTCTGAAAATCCAACCATATTTCACGAATTGCAGCGAATTTATCGGTATTTTTCCTTTCCTCCCTTGTTGTTTTATCATCGAATCCAAGACAGGAAACTCTTGTTTCAAATGGATTTCGCGAAATTGTTGCTCTAAATACTGGAAACTCCAATGAACTTCTAATCCATTGTCACTATCATCATTTTCATCATCAAGCCAATTATCATCTATCACATTATGTTTGATAATCAGAACAGCTTTATTCAATTTGAAGAAAAAACAAAGTTTCACTGTATAATGGAACATAAAGGAAAGCTTTCGACATACGGATATTAGTTGAAGCAGTATAAAATCAAAAATCAATAATACTAACAGTTGATACTATTACATCATATTCAGACAAAAAAAACAATTACAAAAAGATAAATAAACTTGATTCCATATTTTAAAATCTGATGAATCATGCACTATGATAGTTAGACTGCATAAGTCCATAAAAAAACATATTTCAATTGGATTCCAGTTATATCCAATTGTACAGTAATAACTGATTCAAATACCGAATAACAACCCAACTGGTTTTATATTTTCGGTAGCTAATTATACTCTTTCTAATCCATAAAGAAGGGGCCATGGTGATTCTCTGGTATTTGGAAACACAAAGATTCTTATATGAGACTAGTTTTTATTAAATATTTTATTAGAAACTTTTTTGGTATAGTTCGGATTATAATTAGATTATTTTTTCCAAAGATCAATAGTGAATAATAAATATAACACAGTTGATTTTCAGCGAGAATTTTTCTAGTGTAAAATCCTGCAAGAAATGTTCCTGTCTTCACAGGAATATGATAAGTTGGTTTTACGCATGTTAAACTGTATCACACTTTGAAAATTTTCTTGTCGAATAAAAATTCAAATTGATTTATGATGAAATACACAGAAAAAAATCCCATCTCCAAAGGGTTGAGCTGATGTTTAACGGTGTGTACGTAACTTTTGCATTGCTGTTGGAATATAACTTTTATGTCTTTTTGAGCTCGTCTCAGTGATGGTAGTCTTGGCTCATGAATCTGTTTTCAGACATCCTATTTATGGTTTGTTGAGGATCACGACTTGTGATCCAAGTAGATCCGCTTCACCGAGACCCGGTAGACCCACGACATACTGCAGAGAAACTCAGTCTTTTTTTCGACGGAATCTTCCTCTCTGCCACTTTCTGTGGTCTGACTGACCTATCTGTCATAATCGTTATAATATTTTATTTGCTGATATTATGATTCGCCCACGACAAAGGTAGACTAACGCATTGATAATGAAGCAAGAAGCAACAAATATTTTGGGAAAGCTAACCGAAAAGTTTTTTTAAATGATGACAAGACAGAGTCGAGACAAGGCAGCGATTAACTTTGAGAGCTTTTTAATTTTTGAGGAAATTCCTTAAAACGGTTACCAACATTTAGATATAGATCGAGATTGTTACAAATAAGAAATTCCTAGCTTACTTTCGCAGATTTGGATCATTCTTAGATTTGGTTATTACCATATTTGATCGCTCGCTACAATCAAATAATGAAAATGATCGAATCGGATAAGTGCGGTATGGGTGCATGACTATTAGTATTGTCCATTTCAAAATAAAAGGCGGATGGGTATTTTTTGAATAACTTTTTATAGGAACGAGATAGAGAGCTGCACTCTTCACCGGTAGAAACAGGCTGATCCGGCACATCAAATCATATAAAATTGTTGAGACTTATTTCATAAATAAACAGTGATCTATGGTCATCTTAGAAGAATAGACGGTTGCTCTATAAAGATAAAAGAAATAATAAACTTTGAGGAGTGGATTAGAATCGGCTGCTCACCAGGTACAAAACTGTATCCAACAGTTCATTGAAAACTTTAGTGCTTTGAAAGTTCTTGGTACGTTATCCAACAATTCCAGTCTATTTTGCCAGTAATTTATATAAAAAAAAAAAATCGATTTTTTGTCTTTTTCTAGAAAAATCAGACCTGTTCTTACGAGACTTCTTCATATAATTATCGCAAGAAGTTCCAAAAGTCGAAGTTAAAAGTCATTGTCTTATATGGTTCGATGGGTTTTCATCTGCTCTTTCCAGTAGTGAAAACCGTAGCTTCCTACCTTGTTCCTTTCAAAAGTTATTCAAAAAATACCCACCCGTCTTTTATTTTGAAACGGGCAGTAGTACTTGTCTTAATTTGGCAACGAACAAAACTTTCACATTAAACTATTTTATAATATAACTAGAGGAGGTACCCACTGCAAAGAGAATATGGTTAAAGTTCTACATCTTCCGCCCGACTTTTTCTGCTGTACATAACACGTCTTTTACAGGAGTGTTCCCTGTTGTGGCTGAGCCATCTGCAACAGAAATTCTCCCGTCACCCCTGAAACCTTTATGACAGGACTTCTATCGGTATGCGTCAGGCATCTTTAACAGGATTGTTCCTGCTATGGGTTAGGTATTCGCCATAGAACTCTTCTCGCCGTGCGTGGGGTATCTTTCACAGAGTTTTCCCGCCGTGTGTGGGGTATGTTTCACAGAACTTTTTTCGCCGTGCATAATGCAACTTCAGTGGGACTCTTCTCATCGAGTTCAAGCTGACACCCTCACTCACATTCACTTTGGACACGATCACTCTCAAAATTGCATTGAACTGCGTCGTTTGATTAGAGAGTGAATAAAATCACAGTCTCTTACGAATTGGATGAAGTTTCACGCACGTCTTCCTTTCTCACTCCCAATCACTCTGTCAACTTTCATTAGCGCACTCAAGGAACTGATGCGGATAGTTACGTGACCCCTATCTCTCACGATGACTAAATACATAGCGAACAGACTCATCAGAATCTCGATCTGTATTGATCGCGATGAAATTTCACCCCGCCCTTTTCACGCACCCCGTTTGGTGGTTCCAGCCTCAAGATGACTTTCCTCAGAAGCTAAAGAAGTAGTGTCGACACTTTTGTGACGCTAACTATCACACGGACTGAATTCATAGCGAACAGACACACGTTCTTCTTTAAATATATAGATACATCATCGTTGTGAATCAAGAAAAGCAACAAATACGTTGTTTCTGTGCGTCATAGAAAACTAATGGATACACCATAGTTGTGAATCAAGGACACACTTGTATACATTTTCTTTCTCTTATAAAGTTAAATACTATGATCAATTAAATGGTCGAGAAGGAACTGATTTTATTATGAAAAGTTGCGGTTTTTATACAGAGGATGAAGAAAGAAGAATAACCAGGGAAGAAGTCGAGAAGCTTCTTCTTCTTTGTTATTAATAATGACTACAATGAGAAGAAGATGATTACATCTACTTCTAGAATAACAATATAGGTTAAAGGAAATAGGTCATGAAAGGAGAGCAGCTGATAAAGAATATATATAAACATAGAGAAGAGAACAGAAAATGATAACGTTAAACATATAACCTATTAGAAACGTTCCAATTACACATTTCAACCAAAGAACCATCGATACAAAATGATTCATCTTAGAATTATAAAAAAATTCGCTAAATTTCCAAAAAAAATTCGTGCAAATTTCATTGCCATATAATTTGGGTTAAATTTCACCCAAACACTATCATACTACTCCTATTAATGGTAACAGCACTCTATAAAACCACCACTGGACTCAGAAAACCACCGCGGAAAGTTTGGTAGTGTTAGTTAAGATAATACTATCTAGGTAATATTCCACCCACACCCAAACTCACACCCTCGGTGGGTGACCTCGCTATGATCTTCCTCGGGGCCTGGGATGCACCATGGAAAGTTTGGTGACGCTAGCTCGTACAGGAACCGAATGCATAACGTACAGACAGAGATATAGACACACAGACATTCTTCTTTATATATATAGATTCGAATAACGACCACTTCGTCGTAGGTTTTCGACTAATAGTAGAACAATAGCTTCCTTTACTTCTCTCATTTTTCGCCCTCCTTCAGAAAAAAGTTAACAATTACACAGAGATACTGGTTTGCGCAATAAAAAGCGGTAAATGTGATTGAATAGCATCTTATATCTGAGATACATTTGAGAATGATTCTTGAAACCGCTTGCTGTTGTGATGCTTTCAAAATTTCTGATGTTTTATAAGCAACTGCCTGATCATTGAAAAAATGAAAAAGTTGAATTTTTCACTCACAAAAAACACATACATTCGTATAGAAAATGTTATTTTAAGAACAATAAAACGCGGTGCTCGCACTTAATGTTGCGAGTGTTGTTTACCTTTGTGAAAAAAAATTTTTCATCCGCTGGAAGGTGCACTTATCAGACATTACAACATCCATTTTTTTCGTTACTTCTCTCCTTGAATGAATCGAAAAATAAAAAATCACTGAAATTTATTTGTATACCTGTCTTTTTTGGTCTTGTTCAAATCAAAGTAAGCTTTTTTTGAAATTTGCCATCATAATTGTTATCGAAGGCACCTGTACTTTCGATTTATTTCTGATGAATAAATTTTATTTAATTGTTTGTGACGTTGTCGTAGGTTTTGTTTGAAATAGATAGATTAAATTCAACCTTTTCAAGCTGTTCCAAACCTAATGATCACACCTGTGTAGTTATGGCTAAGTCTCTTAATAATGAGGAAAAATTCATCTATATAATAATGCTGAGTGTCACGTCTGGTCCCTCTCCTATTGATCATTTTTTTTGACGAATCAGATTCGAAGGCAATGATTAAAAGTGAATTACCTGTACAAGAAAACATGTCCTAACACTATTATATAGGAGTACCCCTAGGTCCTCAAAACCTATTCTAAGAGGCTAGCCAGAGTCGTAGTTAGATGTTCACGTTGCCACGCGTTCCCTTACTTTATTCAAAAGAAAATTCCTCGGTCTTTATATAGGTGTAGCGTATCTAGGTATATACATATATCAATGATATATCCATGATATCATAATACGATATATATCTATGATATCATATAGTATATCTATGATATCATATAACATATCTATGATATATATGATATCCTAAAACGTACCCTGGAACACTACAAAGATATAACACATAACAATGAACACAAATAGAATAACGAATGAAATAAAAAGAAGGACTATCCAGTATAATATCCTAACAGTCGTAACCGGTTCTTACCGGTTTGAAAAAGTTGTGTAATTCCTAGTTTTTTAATAAAATAATATTATTTATTTCGGCTTTTCACAATTTTTGAAACAAAAAGAGCAAAAATTTTGCTTTTCGATGTAAATTCAAATTTCTCTATACACTAAATTTCCTCTTAAAAGATTTCTATTATCTGCTATTTACAACATCTTAATAATCAGAACAGTCACATATTTATCGTTATTTCTTTTCTATGTATTCCATTTAATATTAATTCAATTCGTGTTAACATACCAATACATATGTTTAATTAAATTAATAAAAAAGAGAGCAAACCGTCGAGCTGATTGTAGAAATAGATGCATGCACGATACGATAAGTATTCATCATATATTGTTTTTATTCAATACAGTAAAAGTACAGCATAATCTTCTTATTTTTATAATTATTATGAATGCGGACAATCTTACTGCACAGCAAATTCAAAAAAAATTAAAATTGAAATGTTTTGGATTAATTAAAAATGAAAAAGGTAATAATGATGTATGGAAAAATGATGTATCTTTAGTTAGAAAGAAAAATGAAAGTGTAAAAATCAATTTATGAAATAAAAGTCTGTCTAGAACTAGTTTTATGATATAAATAAAACTCTTATGTCTGCCGGTTTAAGATTTAAACCGGTCAGACCGGTCCGATCTAAATTTTTCTGACCGGTTACAACTCTGAGGTTAGCCATACGTACTCAAGGGCTATTGTATTGGATATCCATAGGTTCTGAAGAACTATTATATAGAGGTGCCCATCCGCTTTGAAGTGTGTGTGGTGTTTAGAATACTAGACATTTTGGCAGCAGAAGACAATAAAGGAAAAGGATGCAAAACCTACAGAAGAGTAAAAAGCCGAATGCTTTATGCACTATAAAATGCATGCGATATGAGGTTATGAAACAGCAAGTTCTCTAGATGTACAGAGGTTGTCCAGCGTCGGTATGGTTTCAACCAAGTGTGTTAGCATCATAAGTGAGCTATCGAATGGGTCAAGCAGTGTCACTGATGTTATGTGACAGAACGAAGAAAAAGATGCTCTTCACGGGACTCGAACCACGTATCTCCTGCTATCCGGGCAGTCGTCTTGACCAGTTAGACCAGAAGAGACATCTTAATCTTCGTTTAGCGTTTGGATGTATTATCCAAGACGCTAACAAAGTGGAAATTTAAGGACTCGGATCATATGTTTAAGGTAGAAACAGCCGTGTAGTATGCATGGGATCATTTAGTTGAAGATATTCTGTCTAGGTAGGACTTAAAAAGTAGCACATACCATCACTAGATATCCTCAAAATGTTACCTGTGCTATCATCAAGTGGCCTTTAAGAAGATGCGAGTGCTACCATTAGGCAGAACTCAAAAGATGAAGAAGATAATGTAAAACTTCTTCAAAACACTTTGAACAACCGACAGTAATTTTTTCATCATTCTATACTTATATATAAAAGAGCGGTAAAATATGGAATGTGGATTGCAGTTTGGCTAGCGCTAACTTTGGTTCCCTTCATATGATCCTCAAGGGCTCATCGGATAAGCTAATGTAGAAATAAGTCATTGTTTTAAGACGACTTGTTTCGAGTCAATTCTTAATACGCCAATGATTCAATAGAAAAATTGAACAATGGAAAGGATGCATTGATAGACAGATGAAGAGACGTGATGTCGTTCGAAATAACTAATTTTTATAAAATAATGGTACTCTAATATTGTTGAGTATTATGCAGATCATGATTTTCCAAAGCGTTGTATGTCTTACAAATTAGAAATGTGCAAGGTAAATCTGTCTTGTTGTGTTCTGTCCTACCCTAATCTTCAGAAAACGACAGGAATAGGACAGGGTGGCTGTTGGACAGGATAGAATCAGGACACGATGGTTGTAGGACAGAATAGGATAGGGCAGGTAAAATGTAAGAAATGAAATAATTGCAGCTTTACTACTTTCAATTCATTTTTGACAGTTAAAATCACAATCACTAGTAAGTGACATTTACAGAAACATGTTACTAGAATACTTTATTATTTAAATAAAAAACAGAATATCAAATAGTAATGGGTTTTATTGATTATATCTCTTAGGGTTGTCGAGGTCGGTGTTTTATCAGTACAGGTTCTTTCTGGTTGTAATTTTTGATACTCTGTTTCTTTTCTGGTTTTGTAAAAATAACAATTATGCAGTGTTTAAATTCGAGTAGAATAAAACATCTAATCAAGTATCATTGAGAAATTTATGAAAATTTATTAATCTAGAATTCATAAAGAGAAACTATTTCTTTTTCTGAATAAATGAGTTTTACGGATGTAAATATCTTTTAAAGTTTGTTTGCCTGTCTTAACCAATCAGAAAACAGAAACGGGTACATCGATAAGTAGGCGCGTAACCAGACGGGGGCGAGGGGGGCTGAGCCCCCCCTACGGCTGGCTGAGTCCCCCTACAAATTTTTTTTCTTTTTGGTGTTAATATCCACATTAATCATTAATTAAGGAAATCATTGAATATATTATTCCTCTGTAGAGAGAAAATAGAATTAATCGTTGTTTACACATTTATCGTACTCTTTCATACATAACATATATGTACATCTTGTCAATTAGTATAGGATCAAAGAACGTGATGTCCATTATAATCATAAAACAGAACAACAAAACAATGTTTCATCTAATTACGCTGTGTGAATGAAAAGTGTTCTCGTAGCTTTAGTTGTATGACAGAATTTTTTTTCAAACATTATAGTTGAATCATGGAGAATACTAAACGAAAGACTGTTGATCCTTACTTTTCTTCATCAACACAAAAGAAAAATAAGCCACCTGATGAACCACCAGTGAATTCAACAACGATAATATTATTCCACAGTTATTTAATTCATCTCACGACCCATATCTTCAAAATCACATCGGTTTGGGCGATGAATCGCGATTTTCAAAGAAATCGACGACGGTACACTCTAAAAAAAAAGGATTCCCAAAAATACTCAAATGACCTCGGAAACCTTCTCGAAAACCTAAAAGGGTTGACGAAAAGGTTTCCAATCTTTTCATGGGTTTTTGAAAGTACCTTTTAGGTTTCCGAATATTCGGAAACCGTTGAGTTTTCTAGAATAGTAAATTCGATGCTTCAAAGGTATTCTGAAATACCCTTTTTTCGTATTGAAAACCCTATTACCATCTTCGGAAACCATCTAGGTATTCTAGGAAACCCATCTTGCAAAATAAATTGATTTGGAACCCGAAACAGTATCCGAAACTACCTTTTTTGGTTTTCGAAATATTCTACCGGAAACTCTTTTGGTTTCCGAACTTTATGTACCTCAGAAGAGTATAGTAGAAAACCTATATTGGTTTCGGAAGTTTCTGTATCTCAAAAAGGTATAGTGAAAAACCCACAGTGGCTGCCGAGGTTAAGGAAATCTTTGCAAAGGTTTTCACTATAAGTTAACCTAGTGAACACTGTTCCGAAAAAACTACTTGATGCTGGAATGATAGTCCTGAAGAAATACAAAACGTGTTTCAAATAATTCAAGCAGTACCAATGTCAATTGATCCGCAAATCAGCCATAAAAGAAAGGCAGATCAGCTAATTGATGAACAGGCATCGCATAATGAAAATGCTCCACCAACAAAAAAACCAACTCGATCAACTCGTCGCAAATCATAATTACAATGAAAAAAGCAAAAAGAAGAATGAATAAAACTTGTTTAATCCTCCTCTCTATTTCTTGTTATAATGAAGGATTTTCTTTTCATTCCTTACTCCAAAAAAGATTTTCATCTCCTTCTTTTTCATGTCCTTTTTAATTTCTTTATTTGTAGGGAGGATTTATTTTAATTGTAGTTTTTCGATAGTAGCCAATCATAAAACCATAACTATTCTTTATTATTACACATTTTCCATTTAACAAACGTTCTTTTCTACTCGTCGTTTCTTTTAATAAAAACTTTGCGTTCCTATATAACAAACTTTCTGAAATACTATAATCTACAAGTTTCACCAAAACAATATTTTGGCTTCCTATTATCGCGATATTCATAATAAGTAATATATTTTAGAATTGAAAACAAAATTCATACACTACTTTTTTTTATTTCAAATTAGATTTTCACTCAAAGATATTCGTACATTTGGCGAGTTATATAAATTAGAAATAAAAAATAATAAACCTTCTTTTTTATTTAGGATTAGATTTTCTCCCAAAGATATTTATGCACTTCGCAAGTTATATAAATCAGAAATGAAATATAATTATTCTTCTGCTTTTTTATTTAGGATTTGATTTTCGTTCAAAGATATTTATGCACTTGGTAAGTTATATAAATCAGAAATTAAAAACAATTATTCTTCTGCTTTTTTATTTAGGTTTAAATTTTCATTCAAAGATATTAGTACACTTGGTAAGTTATATAAATCAGAAATAAGAAATAAGAAATCTTCTTCTTTTTTATTTAGGATTTGATTTTCGTTCAAAGATATTCATTCACTTGGTAAGTTATATGAATTACAAATTAAAAATAATAAATCTTCTTTTTTTATTTAGGATTCGATTTTCTTCCAAAGATATTCATTCACTTGGTAAGCTATACATTTTAAATTAATAATTATGAGTTTATTTTGATTTATTATAGTGCTTGTTATGGAATTTCGCAAATCTTTACGCGAGAGAACCAGCTATAGGTAGTATGTTATATGTAGGTGAAGGTGTGAGTGTGATGCTATAGTTCGCAAGGCGCATCACCTAAACTAGATATTTTTAGCTTAGAAACCTTTACTGAGCTTCTCAGCTGGATATTTAGTATTTTATAGGTGCTGGTTTATACGGGTTGTGGTAGTTCGGAAACCTTTTTTGAGTTTCCGAACTGAGGATTGTCTATTGCATAGCTAAGGGTTTTTGATGGGTTTCCAATAGTTCGGAAACCCGTGTCCGGAAACTCTTAGCGAGTTTCCGATAGTAACAAACTCGGAAACTCTTATTGAGTATCCGAGAATACTGATTTTTTTTAGAGTGTATCGCCAACATAAAATGCTTATTTTTTCGAAATAACTACCAATCACCGGTATTCCAGAAAAAAATGGCAAAAAATTGCTCTTTTTTGCGATTATATCGCGATAAATTTCACAATTAATCGGGTACTAAATCGCGATTAAATCGTTCATTTTCGTGGGATTTTGACACGGTGAAGAATGTAACACAAAACTATGTTAAATAATCTCTTTGATCAAAATTCTGTCACTTTTGGTGATTGTTTTTTGGATCCCAAGAAAATCGTCAGTTCGAACGATTTAATCGCGATTTTATCAAAACAAATCGCCACATAAATCGCGATTAAATACGGTTTTTCATCGAAATTGCGATTTATCGCGATAAATCTTACGATTAATCGGGTGCTAAATCGCGATTAAATCGTCGATTTGTGACGATTTTGAAGACACGGGGAGGGAAGGTCTCCAACTGATCCACTCCGATTTTTGTGATATTTTGCCCATATGTAGGGGACATTATGCTAAGAAAAAGCCTAAGAGGATTTGGGCCCATAGGCCTTTTATTTGGAGTTATGGATGTTTTACTGGAATTTCTGCCTATAGCAAGGTCTCCACCAAAAAATTAAATATCAGTATTCCGAGATGAAAATTTGGCCTCAGGTAGGTCTAGTCGTACGTAGAATGTCCTGAAAATTTCAAC
>JAJEKB010020614.1:176789-221573 GCA_022393335.1 Macrotrachela quadricornifera | reverse complement strand
ATTTTATTAATTATGTATGTATGTATATATATATGTAAAGATTAATTGAGAGGAAAAAAATGCAATAAGATTTTTTATTGGTTTACATAATAATATATCGGAAAAAAACGAAAAAAAGAAAGTTCTCAGAGTTTATCATTATTATTGTTCATTTTCTTGCCGGATTTGTTTATTTGCTGCATCAATTTCATCTTCATCATCTATTTCATTTTCATGTAATACTGGTTGTTGTTCTTCACCAACTTGTTCATCTTCATCTATTATTGTTTGTTCTTCGATTAAATCTTTATCATCCTTTTCTTCTTGTATTGATTCACTATTTGGATCTTTACATTTTATAAGAGTTGGTTCAGTATTATCAGGATCAGTAAATGATTGATAATATGAACATTGATGTTTTTGTCCACGAAAATCAAAATTACATTTAATATTACGTCCATTTACAATTTGTGTTACACAAGTAAGATCAACTATTTGTGATTGTAAATCATCATTATTATCTTGAGCACCAGTGATTTGAGTAAGAGCAAGATTTAAACAAGTTTTTTTAAGAGATTCATCATCAGTTACACGCCAACCGCCAAGTAATTCTTGACAATAACAATAATTTGATAATAAAACAAGAAAAATAATTAAAGATTTCATTTTATCTAAAAGAATAAAATAAAAAAAAATTTATTTCGCTTTTATATACAAGTCATATAAATTTCGATCAATAGGGGAAAAAAAAGAAAGAATAAATATTGTTATCTGAGACAATCGATAAGATTACGTTCTATCGTACAGAGAAAAAAAACGATTTTATTGACTACAACAAATATTAATTACATTTTTTTTATATTAAAACTTCGCATGAGTATTTAAAATAAATAATATCAAAATTGTATTATATTCATATCAATTATTATCTTACTTTGAGTTTTTCATGGATACCATTCAGTACAATGAAAGAATGAATGAGAAATAATAAAAAAGTTACACGTTTTTATATGAAGATGTGTAGGATGAAAGAATGAATATCTATTCATTCTTTCTTCCTACACATTTTTCTATGAGTACGTGTAAATTTTTTTTGTTTTTATAATTCATCCTTCGAATATAAAAAGGAATGTGTATCAACAACTCGAAAATAAAATTAAAATCATTTCAAATTTATTCCAATATATTCCTTGATTTATTGATTGCTTATTTATCATTGTTTTTATAGCTGAACCAAGTAGATAGTTATCGATCAAATAAAATAATCTTATCGATATGTTTATAAAAAATGGATATAATATTTACATTTTTTATCTTTTATTTCTCTTATGATAAATACATGTTGCATAATACAATGCTTAAATATCTTAGCAGTTGTTTTTTGTTTGTAATACTTTGATTGTTATCTTTACTTATTGATTATATTGCAAATCGCAATTAAATTGTTTTTCTTTATATAGATGATAATATTCTAACTAGATATAATAAAATTTACTTGTTTATAAAGATTAATTTACTTTATTGCTTGAATGTAAATTGAATACCTCAATATGAATAGTTTCACTCAAATTCGTAATTGTCATTTCTTTGTCATGAGAACATGACGACATACATCGATTTCAAGATTAATAATTTTTATTGGCTACTTTCAGAAACGAATCTGGAAATTGCATAGATATCACTCTATGGTTGTGTAAAACTTAAGTCAAGATGATATGAAAAGTCTTATCTAATGAAATAGATTTATGAATTAAATTTGATATTAGCACTTTTAATTTCAATCATATTATGATAATTCAAAGATTATAGAGATATTTAAACTTTTATCTATCTAAATAATATATTTGATTAGAATAGTAAATTTACAATTTTTGCGTATATTCAAGAAAAAGAAAACTGTCACTTACAGGACAATACAAAAAATAAATAGAAAAGAATATTTCATGAATAAGAAAAAGATTATATACAAAATATAATATATAAGAAAAAAAAAATTCTAATTGAATTAAGAATTATTTCGAAGATGAAATTTTGTCCATTACTTTCTTCATAGCTCCTTGAGCAAATGATGGTACAGTTACTGCTACTAATATATAAACAAGTTGTTCAAGAAATTCATACCAAATATTTGATTCATTCCACATTTTTTGCATATTAATCATAATTTGTTTTGCATCATTTAATTCTATTTTACCTTGAAGAACATCTTAATGAAATATATAAAAATAAAAAAAGATCAAATTTATTTTTATATTTAATAAATAATTTACTTGTAATAAGACCAATAGCAAGTGTAGGTACAGTTGTGTTACGAACACCAATTTTTCCTGGAGTTTTCAATAATATTAATGTTGGATAAAGTTGAACTGATAATTTTTGAATTTGATCAATTAAAACCTATAGGAAACTAAAAAGAATAATAATATTGAATTTAAAATTAAATACTTGATTTTTAGTTTGACAAGTAGTGTATCGTGTTTGTATAGTAACAAACATTCCATAAATTCGAGTCCTATTTAATTAAAACAAATTTATGTTTTTTTTTAAATCTTTTTTAAACTAACATTAAGTCAGTTTTTTCATCTGGTTGCAAAGCTTTTGTCATATCTGTATGAGTTTTTTCTAATTGAGCATCAGTAAATCTAAAAGAGAAAATTTATTTTTTGTCATTTTCTTTTTTCTTTTAAATTTACTTCGTTGTTTTATAATTAATTTTATTTTCTAATAAAACAATTTCTTCAATTTGTAAAATAAATGCCACTTCACTATCATCATCAATTTGTGTACAATATTCATTTTTCTTTTTTAAAATAAAAAATTTATTTTTATATAAATAAATAAATATTTATTATTTACTTGAATTGATAATGGTTTATCTAATGTTTGTTGAGTATTATAATTATTTTCAAATTTTCTTCGTTTTACATTTGAATATGATCTTAAATTTGAAATATTAAATTAAAAAAATAAAATCAATATCTTAACTAACTGATAATCTTCAGATAAAATTCGAGCAATTTCAGCATCATTTTCTGTTGAATCCATTGACATTCGAGGCGTGTTTTTTTATTCTTTGTTGATGTTGGAAATTTTGTTCTGTTATTCAAAAACAATTCGATATTTTATATATACGTGTCTTTTATCATTCTGATTAGACATATGAAGACATCTATTACTCTCTAGAATTTATTTTTTTCTGGCGATATATATTTCAATATAAACAATTATTTACTGGGAAATTTCCCAGTATTCTAAAAAAAAATTCATAAAATATTCTAACTAATCAAGTTTTAATTGAAAATTATTAGTTGTTTTATAATATCCATCAATGTGTGTCATCTGTCGATTTTAGATAGTCGAAATTAATTTTTTTTTAATAAAACAAAAAAATGCACAGCACATATAAATACAAACGAACAAATAATCACAGGGTTAGAAACAACAAATTAAAAATGAATATTAAATCGGTGATGTTTCTTCAATAAATTTTAAATGATTATTTGAATCTACACTATTATTATCATCTATTTTTGTCATTAACATCGGTTGAAGTTCAAAAAACCGATTATCATTTTGTTGATAATATGTTCGATGATAACATGAACATTGATGTTGACATGTTGGATTAGTAGATGATAATGGTAAATAATATGGTCGAATAAGATTTGATCGAGGACATAATGATGATGAACTTGATGATGATGATGATGTTGGATGATAATTCGCACATTGACGACAATAGATAAGACAATAATAATGTAACGAACCAGATAATGAATCATCACATTTTATTTGTTCATATTCATGATGAATATCATGAGTTAAAAGAGGTTCAATTATACCATTTGTACAAGGATATTCATTTGGTGGTGTACTTGATGTTTGATCACTACTACAACTATCACTTAATAATGGAACAAATTTCTAAAATTGAAATTAAAAAAAGAAATAATTTAAATGAATTTTTTTTTCTTCTTGTCTTGACTATCTTGCCATTGGCAATATTGATTTAAAAGTTGGTCAGCTGTTCAAATTGTTTGAACGTCTGTCTGTCTATCCGATTACCCTTGCATGATAGATTTACAATGATTCACACCCCTTTCATATGATAAGAAAGCACTACATATACTTCTTTTTTTTTTTTCTTTTACTAGTCTATACGATGTCATGAGAAGACTTACTGTCCAATTTTGATGATGATTATTATTATGTTGATGATGTCTATTAAATTTGACTGATGAAGGAGTGATTATCATTCTATCATTACATTTTGTTTTATGTTTTTGTCGTCGTTTGACTAGACGTTTTCTATAAAAATAAAAAAATAACAACATATTTTTTTAAATGTTAAATACATAATAATATTCATGTTATCATCATTTATCGATAATAAGGATGTTATCATATGTATATATCTTATATGTTTATTCAGCACGTACGTTCATACACGCGTGTAGAACAAATTGGATCAATATTTTGCCATCATCTATTCTATTCGAATAAACAATGTGTACGTGCTATGCAGAAAAATAAATCATGACTTTCAATATCCTGCTGAGAGAGACAAATGAATGTGCGCGTGTGTGTGTGCCTATGTGTGATTATTTCTCAATAGAGATGAGTGTCATTTGTTCATTATGAAAATTAAATCACGTATTTTGACACCTAAGAGACTCTCATGAATGGTTTAAGAATATAAAAAGTTTACTTACTTGATAAAGACAATAAGAGTAAATGTGATAAGAAAAGCGATTATAATTCCCAAAATGATTGATATAGATGATGATGGTGATGATGACGAGGTACTTTTTTTATTTTCAATTAATGATGGTGATAATGAACGAGATAAACAACGAGTTTCAATTGATAATATATTTGGTGGTGGACCGATAGTAAACATTGGAGGTGGAGGAGGCAATTGAGAACAACGTTGACATGCGTAGCCACTGGCCATCTGTATAGGGTCACTTGCATCGATCTACTAAGAAAGAGACATTGAGAAGAATGATGATGAAGTATTAGTAATAGTGATGATGAAGCAGCAGGAATAGAAGAAAATTTGCTTATTCTCTTTCTTTCTTGTTCAGACGCAACTGTTGGCTGTTGAAAGTTCATTTTCTTGAAGAACAGACACGACATATCCTTTCTCTTTACTTCATTCGTTCTTTATTTTAAAGTCTACAATAACATTAAGGAGTATATCATTTTGATCGAGTTTAATTGCAGGTTGGTGCGAAGCAAACACATGCCATGATTATTGTATACACTCATATATACATATATACATGCGTCATGTAATCTTTCAAACTTGTATATAACTTATGTCATCGATTTTATATACTTTTCTAGGTAGTCCGAGAACACGTAAAAGAAATTGTAGGGTAAAGAAAGTGCGTCAGTCTGATTGATGAGTATTTTTTTTCTACGTTTTTCTTTTTTAAATAACAATAATAATAACAACAGTAACAATCACGGTAAAGATCAAACGAATAAAACTCACCGATAACGATGGATGGCATCAGATCGTGAGACAACGATTAATTCAAGAATTTATGAGATTTTTCTTGCGTCAATGGGTATAAAATGCGAGAATTGCACACTATATATACAATTATCTCGTGCCATGGTCAATCAGACTAGATTGTAGACTGATTGGAGAGGAGGAGGAGGAGGAGGAGAAGAAAAAAAAGTGGACATTCTCAATATGTAAAAAATATAGTGAAGGAAAAAAAGGCGTGTGATCGATGTGGAATGTGGAGACATGCATAATCTTGTCAATATAACAAAGAACATGATCTGTTTCATTGACTAGTAGACCATTTAGTGTGAAAATTGACATTCCATTTTAATATTTTCTGATCTTAGAATCATATGAAAAGAAATAATCGGATTAATCATGATAGAATATAAACTACAAAGTCAGATTTGAATAGTCTTCTTTTTAGGTCGGTTAGTTTATGTATGTATTGTTGATTTATACAGGAAACAGACTTTGACCTAAAAGTTGCCATATACAATCATTGTACAGACACGGACAATTTTGATACTAATTGTCGCGTGCCCGGATATCTGTCTGTATTCTTCTTGGTGAACTTTTCTTTTAATCTTTCTTGTTTTCCTTCGTTCTTTATTTTTGATGATGATGTCGGCTGTATTATGCTGGTGTATA
Source organism: Macrotrachela quadricornifera (assembly GCA_022393335.1). Taxonomy (NCBI): domain Eukaryota; kingdom Metazoa; phylum Rotifera; class Eurotatoria; order Philodinida; family Philodinidae; genus Macrotrachela; species Macrotrachela quadricornifera. The sequence continues at coordinate 215,425 of JAJEKB010020614.1, read as the reverse complement.
CTGACAAATTCAAGATGACTCGATATCATGTTCTTGTATATTCAACAAAACAAACAAATAGGAAAATGTCATGATCATCGGAAGGCATTGATGAAACAGACAAGAACGATTAATACAGACAATGCTAATTGAACATTTATCATGATTAACGAGCAATGAAAAAAAAAAAAGAAGCCTTGACGAGGAATATAGGAGAGGCACCTTGTTGAGAGAAATGCTAGTAATGGCACATATATACAAGACTAAGAAGAGCAGACACAAGTGTTTGCCCCCTGGCGAGTGGAATGAACAGAAAATATGATTAAGCATTTTTATAGTATGACAACAGTCCTTCTAATCAACGACACAACTAATTCAATCGAATGGATGACCAATCAATAAAGTTCATTTAATGGCAGCAGGTGTCATTCACTCGAAAATTACGTCAATAGAACTCACCAATGATTCAAGATTATTATTTCCAGTTGAATGAACAAATACGCAAACGAATTAATTTCGTTTAGTATTTCGTGCACATGTACAAATGAATGTTGATTGAATGTTCACACCCTGGAAATGCTTATTTGAGTGATAAACGATGTTCGTTTGTTATAAATGAACCACAGAAAGAGAGACAGAGAGAAAGAGAGAAGGGGGTGGAAAAGAGGAAAAACGAACATAATGGATCGTATCTCTTATCAGAAAAAGAGCGAAAGAGAGAGAGAGAGAAAAAAAGTCTGAGCTCTTATGTTTTTTTTTTATTACTGTACATCCATCGATGATAGAAGGCGTATGTACAGTATAAATTCCTTTATGACTATGATTCATATATGTATGAGTGCCTTTTGAACTTTTATATTTCTAAATGCATATAGTAATATACGCAGAAGCTGAACAAATGTCACCGTGTTTTTATTTCTCATTGAATCAAACATATATTCTATATGTTAAAGGAGAACCGCTATTTTACCATTGATTACTTTGATATTGCACAAAATTTGTCATTGTACAGGAAGAAAAGTAATAGTGTAACTCTGTTTTAAATCATATATGTATAAAATATTTGATTTACATTTGTATATTAAGAAGTGTTACTGAATAAAGATACTACTAATTAGCAAAATTCAATATTCAAATTGAAGTTATGATTTCTTCAAAATGATAAAAAATTTCTTTTAATAGGATGGAATAGCCAACAATAAGTATTATTCTTGTATTTGAAGAATAACGTTTGATCAATGGATTTCGAGTGAATGAAACAAATAAAGATATTTTTATTGATCTTAGCTGTACAAATGATAGATACTCATTTGAATAGTGATGAGTCCTCTTCTTATTCATTAAATTTAACTTTAATGATATCTCATATTTGCTGTCTATTGTTTGTGTCGTATTCAAGTGTCACCTTGAAATGAAAGCTTAAACAGATGAAACCTTTTAATCATTTTTTTTAATCAATATCGTATATATGTATATGTGTGTTTTATATTTCTCTATTTTAATGTGTTTCCATTTTATAGCAGAATGAGAGGTTTTGATATCATTTAATGTCATAAGATGCAATATGGCAAGTATATGATTAGATGATGCATAATAATTTGTTTGTTGACGTTTATTACTATTCGAACTACATTATGTACACAGACCATGAATGAAATTTTTATTACCAGAACAAGGATACTCAAATACACGTGAAAGTGTATTGATTCAATCAATATAATCGTATACAATTGCCATATGATCATAAACAAATACGCTAGCAGTATTCATAATTTTATATCAGTGCAAAACATTGTTATATTTCCAATATTTTAATTATATCTTTCTTAATATTCATTTGCTTAGACTTAACGATTTTTCTAAAATAATTTGAAAACAAACTTTTTTGTTTTATATCTTCATGAAAATGTTCAATCTGACCTCAATGATTGTTTTTGACTATGAAATATTAGACCATACTTAATCAATCCCGAATGTTTTTCAAGTAGCACTAAAGTATGAAAATGAATTCTTTATTATAGATCACATAGTTTATTAGAATAATAAGAAATCTCATACCACTCAATTAACATAAAAATGATATCAAAGTAATTTCTCATTTTCTTTCATTAACAAGAAGCACTGTCGTCAAATAATCTACTTTTAAACTCGTTAAAATATGCCATTTTAAATGATTTTGCTTATTTTATTGAATGTTACAAAGTAATATCGAAACATATAGTAAAAAAATTCCATTTAAAACCATTTTCGAGAAATGTTTGCTTTGGACTGTACGGTTGAATCATATTTTGAAAAATAATAAATGATATTTACATTGAAAAAATATATACTGTTTTTATAGAGAATTGAACGACGTTTTTTTGAACAAAAAGTAAAATCTGAACAGACAAATACTAGAGAAGCTATTATTGAAATACTCAGAGTTTCATTTCTGTAAACATCCAATATACCAGCATACAGCACAAAAATGCTGTATTAGATCCATAATAGGAGATCTCATCATCAATTTTGTTCAGAAAACATTTGAGAAGGTTAAATGTGTACGATATACTCCAACACTTCGATAGAGATACTATTTGTTCATTACATAAGTTAAATAGATACTTACTATTTCTAAATGATTGATATATGCACTTGTACAATAGCTATTGCTTTTCCAAATGAAACTATTTGCAAGTAGGTAAAATATTTTGATTAGCTCAGCATCAAAATACAGATTTATGAGTTAAGTAAAAATGTAGCCTAGCAATTTATGTCGAAAAACTATTACACGGTTTTGCAAATGAAATGAATTTCACATACAATTAGTGATCGTCTCACTCTTCATCAATATATATATTTCGTCTTGCAATCTAGCAACACATTGATTCATCCTCTTATGCCTACTCATTCTTTAAAGGATATCTAACATTCAAATGACGTCTGTTAGCGTGAATTCTGTTTGAGAGGTTATTAGAAAATTGAATTTTTCCTGCAAATAAAAATAATATGCGTCATGTGATGGTGAACAATTGATTACATAGAAACATGGATCAAAAGAATTAAAGTAAAAATCACACTTGATTTATCGCAAAAAATATTCATATTCATGGTTTAATAATTTCATTGATGTTTTTATTTTTAAAATAATATGATGGATGACTATCAGTCTTCTTCTAATTAAGAAAATACAGCACTTTTCATGCACTCATATATGTTTTATTGTTGTTATCTTTGTTGTTACTGAGTCTTTTGTTTTTAACTGACTGAATACCTCGTACATGCTTATAAACACGCACAAATATTAAAAAAGACAAAAAAAGAAATAACAATAGATCATCACACAAAAGGCAAGAAAACAACATATATGATGATGATGATGATAAAGATCTTACACATCGACCATTTCCCATACACCATAAGTACTGCCAACTGTATTCTGCCATAAACGTAATGTTCCATCTTCACTACCTGATGCATAAACTTCACCATCAGGTGAATATGACATACAATGTATCGGACCAAAATGACCTTTATATGATTCTATGACAATAAAAAAAAGCAAATATTGTTTTTCTAAGAAAAACTATTTATATTATTACTTACCTAGTTCAACACCTGTTTCAAAATTATATTTATAAATGCGAAAATCTAAACCACCACAAACGAATTCACGTGCTGTGGGATGAAATGATGCTGTATTCATTTCAGATGGCATTTCAAATGATTGTAATTTTTTTAAACTATAAAAAGAAATGATTAGAAAAAAAATACTTTGACAAAGAGAAAAGAAAAATTAAACATACTTATTGCCATCATAGATTTCTACATTTTTTCCATGTGTAATAAGTAATGAAGCTTGGCCATCACGTGAAATTTCAATACTATTTGGTGATGAAGGAAAATCAATCGTTGATATACAATTTCCTGAGTCAATATCAAAGATTCTTTAAAATAAATAGATATTAATTAAATCATTTCAATATTAATCTTACTTGGTCGTTTTATCATCCGATGCTGTACAAATTCGTTTTGTATCCATAAAAATTGCTTTTTTAACTGCACCTGTATGACCATTAAAAATTTTCACCGGTTCTAGTAAAATATAATGTTAAATTTTTTTGTTTTTTACTTTTTGTATTAAGGAAAAATAAAACGTAAACAAACCTGCTGGTGCAGTAACATCATAAATTTTAATTAATTTTTCATTTGATCCCGTTAATAACCATTCTTTATTTATTGATGAAAAATCAACCGAACGTACAATATGTTTATGTTCAAATGTTTGTAATTCAGCACCTGTATTCGCATCCCATAATTTTGCAGTAAAATCAGAACCAGCTGTTGCAGCTAATTCAGCATTTCCTGTTATAGTTGCACCCCATACCGCTCCTTTATGACCAATAAAATTACCAATCCTAGAATATATACAATAAATATTATCTATTCAATAATTATAAAATTCTTACCAATCACCTGTATCACCTTCGCGTAACATTGGTATACCATCTAATCATTCGAAAATAAAGTATTTTATATTTAATTATATAAAAAAAAGGTTACCTTTGCAAGCACTTATAAGAAAATAACTGTATTTTGTTATATCACTAAAGCGAAGATCAACGACTAAAACAAATAATTAATTTTTTTTTCTAAAACAAAATAAAACTTAATTTTTTTTTAAATTAACCTGGTCTTGTATGACCATTGCATGTAATAGGTACTTGACGAAGAGTTGTTGATGACATAATTTAAATAAAAAACACTGAAGAGATTAAAATAATATAATTGGCTTTTATTTATTTTTTATCGTTCTTTCTCTTTTGTTTTGATGTTGAGATAAATAAATAAAATAATGATTATGTACAATGAATTGAAATAACAAAAAGAAAGAAAATTAACGTTTTAAACAAACTAGAAACATAAACTTTATTGTCACTCTAGAATAAAACAAAAATATTATTAAATCTAGAAAAAGACTAATCTTTATATTCTTCTGTTTTTTTTTTTGTCTTTTTAAATCGCTAGTCAATGTTTGTTGTTTATTTTTTTATTTACATTGATCATCAGATAAATAGTGTTTAAGTATAGAAACAGAGCAAAAAGAAAATAAATAAATAAACATACACCTTTTAACTAAATGGCACTTGTTTGTCTGTTACATACAAAACAAACTATAGAAAAAGAAAAACAAAAAATGCATGCACCCAAGAACTTTCTGTTTTTTTTTTGTTTGATTTACTATTACATATAACAAACAAAAACTAAAAATAATTATGTGAATTCAACTTTATCCTATGTTAAGAACAAACATTGGGAAATAAAAAAGAGTTTTTCTGTCAAAAACAAAAAAAAAACGAAGAAAACGTAAGGAAAGACAGACGTGTTTAATGTTTATAAGAATAATAATAAATAACATGTACATATATCATTTAATTCTTTCCATTGTAAAATTTGAGAGTTTTTTTTAATAATGGTGGTATTGTTGGTTCTAAATAATAGATAATGAAATTTATTTATTTATTTATTTATTTTTCTTTATTTACTTTTAATTTTTGTTTGTCCTCGAGAAGGTTTTGTTGGTGGAAGACCGACAACTTGTCGAACAACAACTTTATTTGAATTCGATGATATATGACGATTCGTTGTATGACGTACATTAAGTGGTTTTGTTTGACGAGCTAAAATAAAAAAACATAAAATAAAACATATTATAATAATAGTAAATTTTACTTGTATCAACTGTTTCTGCTTTTTTTCTTTTTGCAAGTTCTGTTATTCGATATAAACGTTCTTCATTTTCACGATGTTTACGCTATATACAAAATAATTTAAATATATTTATTTTAAATAAATAATATTTTTATTTTACCCAATAAAGTTCAAAAAAAGTTTCACATTCTTCACGTTCAACATCTTTAAAATGTATTGAACAAAATTGTTGCCATAATGGTTCAACATCATCAACATAATCCTTAAAAAAAGATATTTTAATAATAGAAATAATAAAATATATTTTTTTTGCATACGGGATTATTATCAATTATACAATTGAGTTGTTCTGGTGTAGCTACATCAATAATTGGTTTAACTAGATCATAAGGAAGTCGATTAAAATGTGTACGACATATATCTTTATACAAAGAAAATAAATATTTGTTGTTTTTAAATTTTGCAAAAAGAAATATTTTACCATCAACATGATCTTTGAGTGTTTCAACACAAAGAAATTGAAGTGATGGAACATTTGTACGTACAGTACGTTTACCAGAATAAATAGCTTGACGTTCTTGTCTTGGACGAAGAAAATTAAAAGTTTCCACTGATTATAAAGAAAAAAAATAAGATAATTTATCTTATTTTAATTAATTATACCAGATTTTTTTGAAATAACAGTTGGTTGAGATGGTGTTGGACGAGATGATGGTAGTATTTGGGAATGATCTGAAATAGCTATACTTGATGCAATAGCTGCTGCCATTGAATGATCATCTATTTTTGTTGTTGATTTTTTTGTCTAAAATATAAATTATATTTTTACTTGCATATATAAACTGACGAAAGAACTCTCCCAAACACAGGATCTAATGAAAAACTTTAGAAATTTTTCGAATATCAAACCTCATGAACCTAATCATATCTTAAAAGTTTCAGTACAAACGGATGAGATTTTCTCAAGATATGGGACACTTTAAAAATGTACTTTTTTTTGGAGCTGTTGCAGGAAAGTAATGGCTCTTACGAATGTATTATTTCAGAAGAGAAGCATTCCTTTGGGCTGAAATTTTCGAATTTTGAAAATTCAATAAAATTATCATAATTCGAGAAGAAAGGCCTAAGAGTACGAATCTTTTTAGTGCTTTTATGTACATTACGAGCTCGAGTTATGAGTCAAATATCAGATCAAAAGGAAATTACCATTTGGGAAATTTCCCTCGTTAGGTAATTTCATATTTACATAAAATTTATATGATATTTTTGTACCTGTTGAGTATTAAGATTATTATTATTATTATTATTATTATTATTATTTATTGTTTGTTTGTTTTTTTGAATAGGTTGAGATTGTTTAATTATTGGTTGTGTATGATTATCGCTATCATCATCATTATCATCGTCATCATCATCATCATCATCTTCTTCTTCCCAAATATCATTATATTTTTTTGTTTGTTGTTGATTTGTTATTATTTTTAAATTTTGACCATTAGCAATGAAATCATTTCGATTGCTATTATTTGTTTTATTTTGTATTAATTTTTTATTAACATTAATAGCAAGATCAGATGCATTTGCAGTTAATTCATCACATTTAGCATCAAATTGAGCATAAATTTCTTTAATTTCTGTATCAGTTAATTTATTTTCAGTTGGATCAATAGTTGATGATGAAGATGGTATTGGTTTTTTATTCCCAACATATTCAGCAAACGAAAGAACTTTACGTTTTTTAGTTGATGATGATGATGATTGTCGATTTCGATCATCGCTTTTACATTCATCAGATGATTGAGATCCACTATAAAAGAATTAAAAAAATAAGAAAAATATTTATATTGATTAATTTCTATTTTAAACCTTAATGTATTTGCATGTGTTATACTATCATCATCATCAAAATCAGATTTTCTTTTAATAGGTTGTTTCTTTCCAATAACTGTTTTATTTGTATTTGTTATTGGTTTAGTTTTTGATGTATTTGTTGTTTTTGGTACAAGATTTTTATCTTGCCATTTTTTTAAAAGAGTTTTTGCTGTTGAATAATAAGAAGTTTTATTGTCCAATGCAAGTTGATTAACGACCACATCTATTTTAGTTTCCTATAATAAAAAACTAAGAAAATGTATTATTTTCAAAATTTTATTTTGTATTTTTACTCGAAGTAATGTAGGAGTAATTGATGTGTTATGTAATTTCTGAAGATATTCTTTAACCTATAATTATAATAAATGAATAAATAATTCTTTTTTTTTTATATAAATAAATTTACCTTATCATTCTGTTTTGAATCAATATACTTTTGAAGTTTATTTTTAACTGTTTCAATTACACTGATGGCTGTTTCACTGCTCATTATTACTATTTGATCTGTAAATGTATTCGAAAAAAAAAAGAAATATTATGAATACATAATGCATTTATTTATTTGCTTTGACTAATGTTATAAAAAGGAAATTTTTTTCTTCGAAAGAAAATAAAGTAATCTCATATAATTCGACATCACTTCTTTTTTTCCCTTTACTTTTTACTTTTAGTTCGGATAAATAAATAAATAAGTAAATACGACGAAATAAGGAGGATCCAATCAACAGTGGTTAAAACGTTAACTAACATTAGTTGATGATCGAACAAATCATGAAATAGAAAAAGAAATGTAATGTTTCATGATGTCGTTACTTGTTTAGATCTATTAACAAGAAATATTTACAAATATTAGAACATTTTATTTTTATAACATGATTAAAATATGAAATAATTAAGTAAAATTCTTGATCGTCAATAAAGATTCTTATCTAATAAAAAATAAATATTGACTTACTAGTGTGATTCTCATATCATTGAATCTTTTGATTTAGATATAATCTCGGATATATGTCAACATGATTATTTTTCAACTTTAAATAGAATATTTTAGAAAAAATAATTTATGAAATTATTAACTAGCAGTTACACAATGTCTAATACGTAAAATTCAGAATTTTCGAAATTTTTTCTATATCAAAAAGTAAATCAAAATGATAGCAACATTTTTTTGACTCATACCTCTAATCTTGACATTCAAAGATAAGTTCTATCACGAATAATATAGTCTCTGCATAACAAAATTCTACTTAGAATCTCTTTTCCGAAAATAAAATTTTGCCAAGAGTTTAAAAGATCGGCAGAGATTTCATATTCAACATCGTCCAAATTAGAAATCACTTTTTATTGAGACCTCTATAAAAAAAAAACAACAGACTTTTGAAACATATCGATTTCTGTGTTAGTAAAGCATATTTTATATATCATTAAAAACTATGGAATTCTATCAAAATTCTGCAAATAATTTTCAATTTCAAGTAGAACTACGCAATATCAAAAGAATCAAATCTTTCACAATATTTCTGTCCCATCAGAACTTGTATCGTTAAATAATTGAATCGATTTCATTACATGACGAAGAGTCCTTTAAAAATATTTATTATATATTCCACTACTCAGTGACTGCTATTCGATACTTTATCTGAAAAAATCTTTTACTCACTAATTTGAACACAATAATTATAAACGGTCGTTTTGTACCGATGAATAATTAAGATCTAGATATTTCTATATACATAAATATGTACATAGACAGAGCGTAACATTGATTTTAAAGGTCAGACCAATATTCGTTTTCTTTTCTGTTAAAAGGAACTTTGTTTGACCTTTAAAATTAAAAAGACTCTTAATTGATCAATCAAAAAGAACAAAAATCGGAAAAGAATAAATTCAAGAACATCGATTGATATTGTCTATTGACGATAACTTCAACAGTATCAAAGAACTGAAAAATAGAAATTTTTAAAGCATTATGAAACCTGAAACTAATCATTATCTTATTCAAGTTTTTCATTTATCATCGTCAAAGTAATATATTCTCTACACTATTATTTTCTTCATCTTAAATATATAGATATGCATGACAAACATACCATGCATATTAGACTCTTCTAACTTTCACAGTAGTTGAATTAGACAATATTCCTATAATATTTAACATTACACATAAATATATAAGGAAAAAAATATCTATCTATGCATATTCCAAAAAGACATGAGAAAATGATTGCCTCGCGTGAAGAACCAATCGGAAAAGAAAAAGAGTATAAGCAAGCAAGCAAGTAACTATCGGTGTAAATAAAACATTTAAACATATTAAAGAACCACAGTAGATATATCCACATAATTGCCATATTTTTCCTTTTTTTGTAGTATTATTAATGCTAGATTCTTTAAAAAGTGAATGTAAATAAGCTTTGAAAAATAATAAACTACAATAGAAAAAGAATAATTAAAACATATGCTCTTTTTTCATACAATTTTATTTTCATATATGCAAGACAAACTCACGTGAATATAACACATAGGAATGTTTTATAAAAATTATAGTATATTTTGCATAGTTTTATTCTTTTTCTGTAGCATCAACATTAAAGAAAAACCTCGAAATTAACTTTAAGATCAGATTGATGAATATCGACTATCATAAATAAAAACGATATCAATATCTCCTCTATTACCTCAAGTAAAATGTCGAAGTGTAATTTCTTTTAGAAAAGATTGTACTCTTATCATTATTTAGTATAGCCATACTTCTATCATAAAACAACAAACCTATTTTTATTTTTATTTTACATACATCTATTCGTCGTTTTTTTTTTCTTCTTTTCTTGTCTACTAGGTTCGAAATCTATCAAAGTCGTATTTGTTTATTAACTCACGCTTGTATGCAACTATTAGAAGAAAAAGAAAATTTCTTCTATGAAAATATTAATTGTAGAAATAAAAAGAATTATCATATGTTAAAGTATTATTTTTTTTTTACATTAGATAATTTAAAATAATCAATTAACAATGCCATCAATTGTAGTTGGTATTGAAATGGGTGGTACTGGTTGTAAGGTGGCTATCAGTGATGAAAAGGGACAATATGATGATCAATACACATTACAAATTGACACAACTACTCCTGAAAATACTTTACGTCAAATATATGATTGGTTAGTTTCAAAAAGATCAGAAAGACCATTTGTTGCAATTGGTATTGCATGTTTTGGACCTGTTGATTTAGATAAAACAAGTAAAACTTATGGACATATAACAACAACTCCAAAACCTAATTGGCAATATGTAAATGTTGTTGGTGCGTTTCAAGGTCTCAATGTACCAGTTGCTTTTGAAACTGATGTTAATGCACCAGCTATGACTGAAGCTGCACTTCGAGGTGATACATCAACAGCATATATTACTATTGGAACAGGTTATATTATTGAAATTTTTTTCAAATTTTATTTAATTAATTATTATAAATAGGTGTTGGTGTTGGTCTCTTTCTTGAAGGTCGTCCTGTTCATGGTCTAATGCATCCTGAAGGTGCTCATATTAAATGTGAACGTTTTCCAGGTGATGATTATCCTGGTAATTGTCCGTATCATGGTTCATGTATTGAAGGAATGTCATGTGCTAAAGCTGTTGCTGATCGTCTTGGTATTGCACCTAATCTTCTTAGTACAATTCCTGATGATAATCCAGTATGGAATGTTCATGCATATTATATAGCTCAATTATGTGCATCAGTTATTTATTTAACATCAGTTAAACGTATTATTATTGGTGGTGGTTTAACAAAAAGAAATGGTTTATTTGATCATATACGAAAACATGTTTTACAAATATTAAATAATTATTTAAACTTACCAGCAATTACAGAAAATATAAATGATTATATTGTTCCATCAAAACTTGGTGATTTAATTGGTATTCAATCAGCTTTTAATATAGCACAAAATGCTATTGAAAAAAAATAAAATTACTCTTTTCTTTTTCTTTTTTGTTTTTAATAAGCATTTCTTTCAACAAAGTATTTATGAAGGATATGGTAGTTTTGAATAAAAAAAAAATTTAAAAACAAAAAAAGATAGTTTGTATATGAATAAAACAAAATTTATATTTAAAAGTTACAATTTTCTAAAACTTTAACAGTTGAATTATGTTGAAATATTTCTGAATGTTCAAATGGTGTATCATTATCATCTTGATCACTATCTTGAGGCCAATCAAATAATTCTGGTGAGCATGGTGGTGTTGGTGGATCAAAACGAAGACCAGTATAAGGTTCATCCCATTTTGTTTTTGAATATTTTGTTCTTGATGTTGTTGTCATTAATGTTGATAATGATGATTGTTGAATTTTATTTGTTGATATTTGATGTTGTCGTTTTGTTGCTGATGGTGTTCGTCTTCGTTTTGTTGCCGATGGTGTTCTTATTCGTTTTTTTTCTAATGATTTTGATCGTGTTCTTCGTCCTTTTTTTGGTTCAACTTTTTTATTATTTGATTTATCCAATGGTAAAAGAATTGTATAAGATTTTGTTTTAATTGGTATTAATGGTTTTTGTGCATTAGCAACTTCTTCAATAATTTGACTATCACTTTTAAATTGTGATGATGATGACGATGACGATAATGATGATAATGATGATGATAATAATGATTGTTCTTCGGAAATATATTTTTCATCATTTTTATCTATTGATTCTAATGGAAGAGTTTTTGATAAAGCCATAGAAGCATTCATATCAGTTAATGATGATGTTACAATTTCTATTGTAGATATTTCACTCATTTCTTTACTAATATCATCTTCATTTATTAAGGACATTTTTTTCTCAGGTATTTCCGATATATGTAATTTGGGTGAACTACAACCACATGGTGGAGATGATGGTCTTTTATTATCAGTATGACATTCAGCCTTAAGATATGAAGAATCTCGTTGAGTAATAAATTGTATTTCACTTCGAATAGGTTGTTCACGTTTTCGACGAGATAACAAAGATTCACAATCATTTGTTTCATTTCTATAAAAAAAAAGTAACTATCGAATAAAAAATATACAAAAAATTATTTACCGTCGTCTTTGTGTATGCCTTAATTCCCAATATCTTTGCCAAGAAGTTGATGTATTTGTTGAACTATTTGCAAAATTATTTGACGGACGAAGTGGTTCGGCTTTAATTGTAACATGTTTTGAAAGTGTATCAAATAAACGAGAACTTTGAACATCACTATTACAAAAAGATGGTTGAGATGTAACATTTGTTCCACCAATTCCTGTTGTTAATTTTGTCTTTGTTGTCTCTTTACTTATATTACGCTGTTGTTTAGTTTTTAATGATTCTTTAAGATGAACTGTTGTTGTAGAATTTCGATATAATTCTTGATACATTACTTTTCGATGTAAACCATAGGGTGCAGTTGATGCATCAAGGAAATGAGATTTATTATAAGAACTTTGACCAATCCATCGTTTTATTTCAGCATCATTTTTATGATTATTTTGAGGAATTTTATGAATAGTTGAAAAAAATATTGGTACAGTTACTTGTTGATAAGGTGGTTTATATCGTAGATTATGTATATTTGAAGGAAATGATGTTGGTACATATGGTGAAAATTTTACAATGTCTACCATCGTTTTACATATGAAATAAACTAAATAGTGACAAATAATTTTTTTTCAATGTTATTTTTCTCGTCGTGTGGATAAGAAGTGGCTTCTGTATACATATTATTCTCCTCTTTATAGTGTTCTATAAATTCAAATGATCGATTATGTTTGCATTTATGTTCTTAAACAAAATACGTAAGTTGTCTATCTTTGCTATTGAAATTTAATGTTTTTTTTTTTTGTATATTCGTCTTACTTGTAAAATAATATGTTGAGAATTTATTTTTCTTTTAAGATAAAAATTGAATAAATAAATAAGAAACAAATTTTTATTTCAAAAAAAAAAAAGAATATTAAATAACAAGATTTAATTGATCGAACAAATCTTTTACATTTAAATATTCATTTGATGTTGGTTGAATAAGATTTAATTGATGATTAGATCCACGTTGTCGTGAACGACGATTTGAAAACCAAATTCGTACTTGTTCAATATCAATATGTAGATGTTCTGCAATAAGACGACGTTGTTCTAATGATGGATATGGTAACTGAATAAAAATACGATGTAGAGTAAATAATTGAAGAGGTGTATAACGATGCCGACTAGAAGCAACTGATTTTATTGATGAAATCTAAATAAAAAAAAGAAATTTTAAGAAATGTTATTTTTTAATAGATTATAGAAATCTTACTTGTGATGTAGGTGAAGTTATAATTGAAGGTGGTGGCGGTACGACAAGAAAAGGATCATAAAAAAAAATCGATAATGGAAGTGGTGGTGGTGGTTCAATTGTTGATGTAAGAAAATGAAGAATAAATGGATCGATTATAAGTGGAGATGGTTCATATGATGAATTCATATTTTCAATATATTATTCATTTGAATATTTTCTTCTTTCTTTTATACTGTTCTTTTACTTTTTAAATTGATATGATTTTGGGAATGATACACATCAATTAACTATTCTCTCTACGTATTATCAATATCATTCATTAATTGATGTGATTATTCTGTTACTGGGAAGTGTAACTAATTAACATATAATGCGTATGAATCGTCATAGTGGTTCATATCTTTTTTCTTTATATAGAATGCGACGAAGAAAATTTATTTTATCTATTAAAAAAATTCATTAATTATTTACTACTAATTTGAAGAGCGACTAGAATTTAGTTTTTCGGATATATTGAATTGTTCAAGCTAGTGAATCTATCTTGCTTGATCAATTGATGGCATATAATACATTTTGATTGCATTAAAGAGAAGCCATGAATCATAAGAATTAATTCTTACCCTGAGTGCAATGCCTGTCCTCAACCTAATCCTTTTTGGATGATAGTCAGAAAAAATAAAGCGTATTTTTATAGTAAATCTCGAGAGTTACTGGAAATTAAGTGCAAACGTATTCATTGATATATTGATAATTATCAAAACAATTTATTTAAAGAAAAAATAAATGAGTTAAACTTTGATTTAAACATGTTTAGAGTTATTCATTGCTTATTTAACTATCATATCAAGCATTTTATCTTTAAAATAATTTATTCTGATCTAAGAATTAATAATGTGTAAATCAATAGAGAGATTTTGATGTTTAATTTTATTAACAATTTATAGAAAAGATAACAAATGAATGTTGTATTTTTATACAATAATATAGTTATGAATTGAATATTTTAATTTATCTAGGTGTTGTAACAGCACCGGCTCCATCGAGAAAAGAGAAGAGTGATTGAGATGGCGGTGGAAGTACAGGTGCTCCTGTTGGATCTCGATTTGTCATTCCAGGTTTTTGATTTTTACGTTCTTGTATTGCTGCATTAAGATCTTCGATTTCATCCACTTTTATATCAATTTCTAAATTAATAAATTATATTTAATAATAATTAATTTTAATTTGAATAGATCTAACTTGTTAATGGACGACGAAGCATTATGAATTAATTTTTGAAAAAAAAAATAATTTACAAAAATCTACAAAAAAATTTTTGTACAAAATATTATTAAAAAAAATTACAAATAAAATAATTTTTTTTTATTTAACAAAGACATGTACAATTGTTTTTCAATCTCAATTGGATCTGTTGTAGGTTTAGGTAATGATGATGCTAATTCATCAATTAACATAATTGGTTGCTAAAGAAAAAATATGTTCTAGATAAAAAATTCTCTGAAAAATTCTTCATACCCATCGTATTTGATGTTCATGAAGACGTTTATTAAATGCATTTTGTCGCATGTTACGTAAAGCTGATGAATAATATAATTCTTCATAATTAATTTTCTCACTTTCTCTAAAATATCAATCAATAGATAAACTAGTATTTGTTCATCTAAAAATAATTTAATCTTACTTTGGAAAATCTTGTTCAATTTTCTCACGAAGATACTAAAAAAAAACAAAGTCAAAATTTAATTGTTGAAATAAAAAATTTATCATTTTTGTATTGAAAATATATACTTGTAATTGATTATCTACTACATTAGCTTCATCTAAACGTTGAACCCATTTTGATGGAACTAGTACTTCATCTGTACGTGAATAAAAATCATACCATTCATTTGGCCTATTAAAAATAAAGATTTTATAACAAAATTATATATAAAAATTCTACCTATCAGTATTAACTATTTGTTCTTGTTGATTATTTTTTAATCTTTTCATACATAATTCAATAAATTTTTGTTCATTCTTTTTTTTCTAAATTTAATCAAATTTTTTATTCTGTTTTTAATCAATAGACAAAAAAAAGAACTAAATTCACCATATCGTGTTTCGACATATATTTAATCTAAAAATAACAGTCGAAAGGAATAGAAGAAAAAAAAAAAATGGTTTCTTTTTTTTCCTAACATCATGCATTTCTTGATTGGTATGACTATCAAATTCAAAAACACACACACACATATGTAAGTTAGGGTGAAAAACATAATATACTAAAGAAATAATTATTATTATGAAGATCTTAATGGTTCGCTTTTATTATCAAGTTCACGTTTAGCTGTTTTGATCAATTCATCACGTGTATTTGCTTCTGTTACATTATAAGTATCTCGTACTGTCCAACGCCACCATGCAGCACGCATACGATCCCAAACAGCACCAAACGAATCAAATGCTGGTCGAACATCTAAGATTGTAAATGTTAATGTATCATGATCAAGTTTTTCTGAATCATAATAATCAATAATATCTATTTTAAAAAATTGACAAAAAAAATAAAATTATTTATATTTAATAAATAAAATAAAACTTACATCTTACACGTCTACCACATCGATCAACAATCCAATCATGTCGATCAAATGGAAGTTGATAACCTAACCAATTTCGAATTCTAGCACGTGGAGAATAATCTTTAGCTTTTCCACCAAATGATGCTAGACGAGGATTCATACATTCATGACAATGTAATGCTTCCCATTTCAATACTTCTAACCAAGCTAATTCATTATTAATATTATGCATTCGAACAATATTTTCCATATCACCTGGTGATAATGCATCATCTTGCCAACGCCAACCTTTACGTAACATTGCATTCCAAAACATTTGTGGTGATGGATAAACCTTAAAAAAAAATATTTAATTTTTTTTAAATTATAAATATATATATATATAAAAGAAATATTTCTAACCCAATTTTCAACTTTCTCTGATGCTTTTGGAATACTTGATGTAATACGTGTTGTTGATAAGGGAAATGGTTGATCAGGTGCAGGCATTTGATTTGCTGGTGGCATCATATTTAATGGATTAACATCACTATTACCTGTTGTTCCTGACATAGGACATTCACTTGGATATGTTACTTTTTCAGTTGATTGTTTTTGAAAATGTGGACATTGATCTATTGAACCATTTACTGTTGAATGTTGAGCATCAGTTGGTGGTTTTATTTGATCATTCAATCCTTGATTTGTAGGAATAGATGATGTTTGAGCGCCCATTTTAAAACAAAAGAATTATATAACTAATGAATTTTCTTCAGGGATCAATAAATTTATATTGTTACAATTCTATTGGTTAACTATTCTATCCAATTGTATAATTTTTTTCGATGTTCTATAAAAAGAAAACCTTTATATTACTATGGTATCACCATTTAATAATGTCGATGATTGAATAGATTCTTTTTCTTTTTATTACAAATTGTTCAATTATTTAAATAAAAATAAAAATGAAGAAACAACATGATCAACAATTAGTACGAATAAAAACTTTAGCAGATTCAAATGATGATGATGATGATATGACATCAACATCATCAATAAGTATTGATAATGATAGTGATCCATCAACAAAAATAACAAATTTAATGCGTGAAAATGAACGAAAAATTCGAAATTTAAGTGAAAGTTATATGAATAGATTTCTTATGATTACTCAACAATTACCACAAACATCAAATACTCTAGCAATTCCACCTCCACCACCATCACTAACATCAACAACAAGAGCACTTGTGCCAAGAAGATCATCAGGATTAGATCTTAATACAATGTCATCACCACCATCATTAACTTTATTTATTGAAACACTTAAACAATTAATTATTAGAGAAGAAAAAAAACGAGGTTTAAAAAAAACATTTTTTTTTATTTTTAATATTTTTCTTTTGTTTTAAATTTAAAGAAAAATCTTATTTACCATTGGATGATGATAATACAACATCAGATCTATATACACGACTGTCTATTGGATTAACACAATGTTTACGTGATTATGAAGGAGAAATAAATCATGCTAAACGAAGAATTAATGATGTAAAAAAAAATATTATTTTAAAATTTTATTTATTTTTTATAAAATTTATTTAGTTAAATGAACAACAAGAACATATTTTAAATGAAAATAAACATGTTGTTTCACAATTAACTGAAGCTTTTGAACAAAAGTATTTTATTTATTAAAATTTTTTTTGTATAAAAAAAATAATTATTCATATTTTCTAAGTACAATATCACTTCGACAATCGTATGAAAAACGTTTATCTAAACAACGTGAAGAATCATTAAAAATTGGTCAATCATTAGATAATTATAAAGTTGAAATATTAACACTTAGGTTGGAAAAAAAAATAATACTTTTTTTTTATATTTACAGAAAAAAACCGAATTTTATTTTAGAGAAGCATATGAAAAGAAACTTCGAGTTAAAGATGAATTAATTACTGAACTTAATGATCGATTAGTTAAAAATGAAACAGAACAAGCAGCACGTCAACATGCACTTCATCTTAAAGTAAATTAAAAATAAGTTTAAAAATATTCTGTAGAAAATTTTTACGAGGAAGTCTTCCCAGATGTTAAATCACTTTTGAGTTCGAACTCAGTGCGTAAAGTAGAACCCAATGAGGTATGAAAGATCCTAAAAGAACTAATACTCTTATGCATTCTATGCGGAGTTATAGGTATTTTACTGATTTTTTTGGTCCATTATATGATATACATCAAATATTGTGGTCTGCCTTACGCACTGAGACAGTTAGGAACATTTCCTTGCTAGTTGCATATTACTCGGAAATTTTCCTAAATCGTATAGAGAAAACAAAATAGTTTTTGCATTATCAATATAACCCTATGTAAGAAGCAGTTAACGAAACGAAAGGAATGATTATAATTACAAGTACCTCAATGTATTCAATCATTTTCTATACCGATAATTTTGGACAATATAAATGAGTATTGTTAATCAAGAGTATAGTAATCACCGAAGAGTTAAATGTAAACAAGGATTCTAACTGAATAGAAGACTTTTTGCTTCCTAACGCTGTCTGACTATCATACATATAGTATTTCAACGTAAGGAAAAGGTCTATATTTGTTATAGTCTTCTACATCTTTCCAATTTGTTTAAAATATTAATAATGCAATCATTGTTAATATGATATATAATCCTTTCCTTTTTTTCATTCAGATCGAACATTTTCAACAAAGTTTCGAAACATTACAAGCACGTAATAAACAATTTGAACAAAATAATCAAATAAAAATCAAAGAAAATCATGATCTTCTTGCACAAATATCAAATTTACAAGTAAATATTTTTACTTTTCTTTTTTTCTTTAAAACATATTCGTTTTTAGCTTCAAATTCAACGTTTACAACAAACTATAACATCAAAAGCAAATGAATGTACTGAATTATCTCAAAAATTATCCGTTACATTACCTAAATTAACTGAATGTGAACGTTTTGGATCTGAATTACAACAATGGTTTTTATTAATTTCACCTGAAAATAATTCATCTGAAGTAAAAAAAGAAAAAAAACTCATTCATTTTATCAAAAAAAAATTCTTTTTTTTTAAGTTAACTCTCGATGAAATGTCAACAATTGTTTCATCAAAAATTTCTCATTTTGAAAATTTTAAAAAACAATTTGATATAATTAATGAAGATTTAAATAATGCACATATTTATGATAATAATCATTTACCAGATCGTATTCGTCATCTTATTAATCATAATAAACAAATTGAAACAATACATAATGATACAAGTAATAAATATCAAGCATTATTACTTCAAACAAATATGTTAACTGGTATTATAAAACAACATAGTACAGAAGTAGCTAATCATAAAACAAATGAAGAACAATTAAAAGATTTTAATGAACAACTTTTAAATGAAAATCAAAAAATAAAAATTGAAATACAAGATTATCGTTCGAAATTACTTCAATTAACAAATACAAATAATCAATTAGAACATGATTGTAGTTTAAATAAACAACATATAAGAGATATACAAATTCAATATGAAACATCAAAAACTGAAAATCAAATGTTAAACAATGTAAAATAAATAAACAAAAAAAAAAAAAATTCTTTTTATTTTTTTCTATTTTTTGAAAAAGGAATTACAAACAAAACGAGATGTTATAAAACGTTATGAACATGAATTACAATCAATGAAACAATTATTTGAAATAGCATTAAAAGAAAAACAAATACAAAGTGATCAATTAAATCATGAAAGACAATGTAAAAATTTTTCTTTTTAAAGATCTATTCTATAATATAAGAATTCTTAAATAATTTCTTTTTAAGTATTTCAAACAGAAAATGATACACTTAAACAATTAGTAATTCGTGATGGACACGATAAACAAACAATTAATCAATTACAATATTTACATCAAAAATCAAATGGTTATTCTCATGAAAATAATAAATTTATTCCATTAAATGAACATCAAGTAAAATCAGTTTTTAAATTTATTCAATTTCATTTTGTTGCTTTTTTTTATATTAGGAAAATGAAATAATTGAAAATGTTATATCTCGTCGAGCTACATCAACTCCAACACCAAGAGAAAATGAAAATCAACAACCACAAACAAATATTCAATCATTAGGAATAACGAAACAAATAGATCAAGTATTAAATGATATGAAAAATTTATTAACACATGGACGTGAAGTTATTATTAAACATGAAGAAGATTTAATTCCAGAACGTGATTTTAAAATACGAGAAAAAAATAAATCACGACGTTCAAAAAAAGATCGAATAATGAATGGTAATAATATTGAACAACATTAGGTCAGATTACAATTTTTTCTTTTGTTATATATTCACGATGTTTGATATTGTTATCACAATTTCAGTATCTTTTTCTTTTTGTTTGTTTGTTTGTTTTTGTTATGAACAAAAAAATAATTAGTAGAATATATTTAAAAATATTAAATAAAGTGAAAATAACTATTGTGATTATTGTTAGAGAAATAAATTTAATTTAGTATGTTTAACATTGAGATTTTAAGTTATTTCGAATGTGTAATGGTAAGATCACTACAAAATATTATAATGAAACTTGATATAAGGCCTCAATGATAGTAATTCTTCGGAAACATTTGTCTAATCAACTCAAATATGTGAATCTGTAGTTTTTTGTATTTTTAAAGCTATGAACTCGTGATTCAAATGAAGAATATATAATGATAAATTTATCAGAAATCATATCATTCCCATCTTTCTCTTTCATGTGCAGTAACAAATCGTCTAATAAATCAAACAATTATGTTTGTATATAAAATTTAAATAAAAGAACATTTATGAGCGCCTTTCAATCGTACATCATTGTAATTCAACCTCGACATGTTAGATTATTTTGTTTTTGTTCATCTGGTTTAATGCTCACAAGATATGAAAGAATGACCGACAAGTTGTAAAATCAATTACATTTAAACTGAAAGATGTTGTTTTGATAGTACAATACAATAAACAGTGCCTTTTTGTTCTGTCGAAAATAAAATTAATATCAACAGCAGAAATGTGATGGCAGAATAAAGATACATATCATTACATGTTAAGAAATTTTTTTATTTTTTCTTAGCAAAAATCAATTTTTTTTATCAAACAAAAGACTAGAATGAAAAAAAGTTTATTTATATTTCGTTAAAAAAAAAAGGACGTATGCAAGGATAAAATGTTTGTTTTTCATTGCTTTACATTAATGTTTTATCTTATAGTATCTATATGAAAATCAATTCTTTTTTGGAATTTCCTAATACTAAGTATCATTATCGGGAGAGAAGTTTTATAATTTTTCTGAATTGATACGATCATTCCAATCATATGAAAGTAAAGTGAATTAATACTATGTTTCTCTAAAGTTTGTTTTTGAATATATTATTCACTACAGACATATTATCTATTTAATCATTTATAAAAAATGACATTTTATTAATAATTTTATAACAAATAAATGTCGTCTTGAAAGGTTATTTTTTATTTATCATATTTGATTACAAAAGAAAGGCAAGAAGAAGATCAAAAAGAAAAGGCATTTATCATCGCATATTAGCATGCATCAAACAATGCTCTTAATGAGCCAGATGTCGAAAAAAAATAAGCAAACTGTCCAAAACATCTGTTGTTTTTTAGTATACACGATATTTCACATATTATTTCAAAAATATTTTAATATGAATTTCTATTAATCGTACACTATTTTTCACTGTTGAATGATACAAAAAAACAAGTAAATAAAAAGTATGATTTCTATATATATCTTTAATTAAATAATCAAACTGATAAAAGTCTCATGTATATGACAGACGAAACAATCTTCTTTAGTGATTTTTTATTGGATGATTTAAAACACATTGTTATATTTCTTTCGTTCTTCTATTCACATGAACACATGTCTTCGTCTTCTATATATTTATTTCTTTTAACATTTTTCCCCATTTTTCTATAACGAATAGATATTTGAATAATTGATAAAAATTAATCATGCCAGAATTTGGTCAATGTGATGTACCATTATGTAGTGAAAATGCTGTTCGGTTATTTGATTGTGTTCATCATTGTATGAAAATGGTTTGTCTTCAACATTTAATTGAACATGATCGTTTAGTTGAACAAAATAAACGACAAATAGAAATAATTCAAATTGAACTTAAACGTCTTTATTCAATTTATTTAACATTAACTGATGAAAATAAAATTCGTTATGAATATGAACAAAAATTAGATGAATATAAAAAATTAGTTAATGAGGTTCAATTATTATTAGAAAATAATTCAAATAATATTAAACAATTTCGATTAATTATTGAAAAATTAAAAAAATCTATAAATGAAAAACAACAACAATCAGGAGAATCTTTAAGTAAGATTTATGTATATATTTAAAAAATTAGTTTAATATTTATATGTATTTTTGTTTTAGCTATTGTTAAAGTTGAACCAATGGAAGAGATTTCATCATCAGAAATGAATTTAGAAAGTAGAATGTTTTTTTTATTTGATTTTATAATAGAATCTTTAAGAAAAATATTTTAGAAGATGAATCATTATTTATTGGTTTTGATCGATTACAAAAGTAAGATTTTAATTTATTCATAAATTTTCTTTTTTTGTTTTTAATCTGTATTTTAATAGTTTAATCATAGATTCTGATTATCATAGACGAAAAGGTAGATTAATTTTATTGAAATTGAATTAATATATATATTTATATTGTTAGCTATAGAAAATATTCCTATAAAGAACAAATCAGAAAAGTATTTAATAAATTTATTTAAAAAAAAAATTCTATTTTTACTGAAGTATTTTAGTAAAACAATTATTGCTACTGATGATGGTGATTATAGTATAGTAAAAACAAAAGTTTAATATTAATTTTTATAGTTTTTATTCTTTTTTTTTAGAATACAAATAATCAAATTCATCGAATACCAGGTCTATGTCCATTATGGATAAATGGTTCATATGGTTTAAATCAAGAACATCATTGTCATCGTTTATGTCGTAAAAAACGTTTTACTGATTTAAGTAATCATATGCGTCAATATCATGGTTTATTTTCACCAATTGCTAATATTATTTCACGAGCTGTTTATTCGAAAATACCAATTACAAAACGTTTAATTCCAAATGATTTACAAGTTATTGATTCTCGTCGAAATTTTCTTTGTCCATTTCGTACTGATTGTCATTATCAATATTGGTTATCATATGCATCTTTAAGAACTCATCTTATTGATGAACATAATATGAATTATTCAAAAGCGGAAATAAAAATAAAAAAAATTCAAATATTAAATAAAAATAAGCCAATATCAAAAATAAAAAATAAAATATTCCAAATTGTTAAAACAATTGAATTAGGAAGTAAAAATTAAAACAAGTATATAGTAAGTTAGATTTATTAATTTTAATACGATTCAAATAATGAGATATACTGAACTATTTACAATAGACTTTTTGAAGATATTGTTGCTTGAAAGACATGAATATCAGGAGAGCAAATTTCAGGTGCTATCTCTGTTTCATGAAGATCTTTTATAGAATCATTGTAGCAACTTAATAACAGGAAGCAAACCTCTACTGTATGTTAACTTGTAGAGACACATTTGCTCTACAACTGTATGAACTTCTAAAAGTAACTTGATTAATAAATTAAGTCGAATTTTTTTTTGAAAAGTAATAAAAAATGTCATCGAAATAGAAAGTATATGTGTAATCGCAGTAGAATACTTTGTACCTCTTCATCCTTCATATTTATTTATCACTTTAAAAGTGTATAATTATATGACAACACGTATAGTTTTATAGAGCAAAGAATTCTATCGAATTAGTATTAAACCAACACTTTGAATGACTAGAAAATATCTGAAAAACAAGTAGACGTTTTATTCTAATCCATTTATTATATATTTTTATTATTAAAAACTATTCTTTCATTTTAGCATCATAAACAATTAACAATGATCAATCATTTGTACAAACTTTGATTTATTAAATTGTTTTTCTTTTTTTCTCAACAAATATTAAACATTATTTTTGAAGTTATTTTGATTTTCTATTTTTTGTTTGTTTTGTTTTTCAGATATGCCACAAACTGGTTTTTGTACTGATGTAACATGTAATAAACAATTAACAGAATTATATGAATGTCATTGTTGTAATTGGCTTATCTGTTTAAAACATTTACTTGAACATGTTGAAATAGTTAAACGAGATAAAAAAGAAAAATTAAATGTTCTTCATAATGAATTAGTATCTGTATTATATACATTAGAAGTTCTTGTTGAAAGAAAACTTAATGAAATTGAATATGAAAAAAAATTAATTAATGAAGCTAAAAAAATGACAAATATATCTGAATATTCAATTGAAGAAATTCAAAAAATTCTTGATAAAATTAATCAAACAATTTTATTAAATCGAAAAGGTTTATTACTTTTTTATAAATTTTTCTAATAAAATTTTCATATTTTATTTTTTTTATATAGAAGAACCAGTTGTAAAAGTTGAACCATTATTATCAGATATGATTACTTGTTCATATAATAATGATTTAACTAATGAAAATATTACAGAAAGATTAATAATATCAAATTTAAATTCACCATCACAAAATATTCTTCAACAACCTATGTATGTTAATAATATTTTTTTTTTCTTTTTTAAATTTTTTATCATTTAGTTCTCCAGTTTATCGTGGTTTTAGATTTCAGAGAAGTATTGTAAAACGCATATTGTAATTTCATAAAATTCTACTTATATTTAGATATATCAGAAGAATTAACGGCATCAAAAGGTAGATTTTATTCTATTAAAATTAATTTTATATATCATTGTTTGTTTTTATTAAGATAACGACGTTTCAATAGAAGTCGTCAATAGTTCGAATACTAATATAACAGATAAGTATGTTTTTTTTATTTAATAAAATGATATATTTTTTTTATAATTTGTTGTTTTATTTTTTTATTTAGTCAATTATTGAATTCATTCAAGGTATAATCAATATTAGTCTTAATTTAATCGATATGGAAAAATAAATTGCCGGATTTTGATAGTTTGTTTTTTGAAGTTAAACTCGATTTGAAAAAGATTTTATTGATATGTTATTTATGAGATGAATATTTCTTCTTCTTTTGTAATATCAAAAGTACTAGACGCTACAAAAAATATCATTTGCTTAGCATTTTTACTGGTATGAAGAGTTAGTCTTTATAGTTAAACCGTTTTTTACATCAATTATTCGAATGTAATATTATAAAGTACAAAGACATATCTGTATTTAAGACCTAGTATCAAACATACAGATAAAATTTCGTTTTCCAAAAAACTGTTTGTAAAAATTACACAATAGTCCATTTTTAATGTCTTCTTATGTCAGACAATAGATCTCAGCCTCATTATTAGTTTAAAAAAAAGAAATTCACCTCAATCTCACCTTCATCTCGTAAACAACATATACACAAAATTATCTTATCGAGTTTAGCTTGAGAGAACATACTATCAAAAATTCAGCTATTTATTCTGCCATATTCCTTATTAATATTCTATGATAGTTTATAAAATTATTATTTATAGGATGAAGCTGATGATGAAAGACAAAATCAAGAAAATATTATTGCACCCAGAAGTTTTATTGAACATTGTCCATTAGTATTCGATGGTGCTTTTGGTCTTACCAGAGCAAAACATTCAATTCAATTTTGTACAATGGATAAATCTGGCAAAAGAAATTTACTATGTCATTTTAAACAAAAACATAAATTAAAAAATATATATGCACAACGTTTATTTCGAGCAGTTCGATATGGTCAAGATCCTAGTTCAACGAAATTATTTAGTGATAATGAAGATGTTATTGATCATGAACGTAATCTTCAATGTCCTTTTAGTAGTAGTATGATTAATTTAATTGGAAATTGTCCAACACAAACACGAAAAATACCATGTCCACATAAATCAGTTGAAGGTGCACATTTAGTAGGACATTTAACACAGTATCATCATCTTCCTCGTACTCTCGCAAAAAAAATTGGTAAAAATTATATAGCAAAATATTCAAAAATGAATTAATTGGATAATAATAATGATGTTACTCTTTGTTAAATGATTATGAAAATACTTATCTTATTTGAATGATATGTTATATGTGTAGTATATCTAAATTGTTTATCTTTGTTCCTGTTTTATGAAAGAAATATGTTATAAAATAAAAATAAAAATTGATTATTTGAGAAATATTCTCCAATTAATTTTTACTATTCTAAAGAGAATTTTCTATTGTAATTTAATAATGAAATGAAAAAAGAATTTGTTGAGTAAAATTCATCGAAGAAAATTATTTGAATTTTTTTTCCTACAGAGATTATGGAAATTATTTTTTCGGATTGAAAAATAAAACGATATATTTTTTAATGCTGAAATATAGTATATGTTTGAATTATGATCTTTTATAACATAATTGTTTAACTATCTGTTGAATCAATACATATGCGACATCTAATTAACTTGAGAAAATACTTGTTTTTTCCTTTGAACAGGTTTTATTAAAAGTCTCTTTTTTTTTAATTCTCTGACTTTATTAGTTAAACAAATAAATTTGAAAAGTTCTCTATCACTACAGCTTAAACTATCATCATCTATTGGTTCTTTAATTTTACCATTTACGGTTCTAGTGAATATTGTGCTTGAGAAGGACAATATACAATACAATTATTTTATTATCATATTCACACTCACACGATATTGGTTTCTATTAATTTCTATATAAGCTAATATTTATTAAAAGGTAAAAAAATATATTTCGTTTTATTCACTAATTAGAATTTGTTTCATTCTTCATTATTAGCATAGGATATGCGAGCAAAGGTAAAATAAATTTTTTTGTTGAATTAGAATGTTTCAAATGATCTTATTTTATTTATAGTGGCGTAAGAAGCGAATGCGTCGTTTGAAACGTAAACGTCGTCGTATGCGTGAACGTAGTAAATAGAATAAATTTATTCTATAAAACAAATATAATATCTTAATTAACAAGAACATTTCATTTCATTTATTGTTTTTATTCTTGTTTTAACATAAAGAAATAAACATTTCATTATTGTAGGTGAAAATATTTCAATAAATAAACTTATTTCATCAGGTATATAAAGTTAGCAATTTTTAAAAAGTTTCTGCCAGGAAAATCGGCTTAAAAATTCAAAACTACTTTCTAGACATTGTTTTTAATGAAAAACAAAATATTTTTGTTACATATTCAATACAAAAGATGTTTCAATTAAAATAGTTATATCAATGGATTCTATGTAATGATGCTATCGGCGATCTATTTTTTGTTGATGGGATGTAACAAGTAGTTCAGAATATTTTGTAGAATGGTGTTGATGTGAAGTATGAATTTAGTAAATGTTGACAATATCTAAAGGTTTTTATAGTCGGAAATAAAATGAATTGTAATAAATTTAATAATAAGCATTTGGTATTACATATGAAATCTCTTTTCAACGGTTTCTGTAATGTATAATACGAATCGACATTGTTGATTATACGGGCTAATCTGCTATGACATTTGTTTTATTTTTATTTCAGCTTAATATATTCTCTGTGCTATCCACTATGTAAGTCCAAAACATAAACAAAAATAAATTAAGATCCTTTTCGAACTTAAGTTGGATGCATTTATTTAATGTTTGATGTTTATTTGATGACTTGATTTAAGATGAATGCTCCTCATCTCTGAAATATTTAAGTTTATTTCATATTGGTTTATGTTTCGATAGTTTATTTTAATTCATTTCAAAAATCAAATGTTTGAAAGCCTAACAAGAAATTGAAAATTGAAATAAATGATTAAATGTTTTTGAATTTTGATTTTAACTGTTGTTCAATATTTTCTCATTTCTATGTATTCTGAAAACATGATCAGATACAAAAACTTTGGTATCACATTTTAAGTTACTTAAAAGTATAAAAATATCATACTTTCTCTTGATTGTATCATGTATGATTCATTCGATAAAATTTATCATGGTACTTAAGAAATTTCAATAATAACAGTAATAATGGTCCATTACTAGCTGGAGGTATTGCTGTTGGAGAGGTTGCAACCGATTGCTACGTCGCACAAACGCCAACACAATGCGGGAAGTATTGCCAAGCTTGCGAAAAGCTGGCTCAAGCAGTCATTTATCAATCGGAGTACCTCGCCTATCAAAACAATATGCTCGAATAGTTTTACCCATGTGGGCAACACTAAGGACGTCTAGCAGATGATTATAGATCATATCGCGACTCTTTTTCTTGAATGTAACGTTTCATACAAGGCTTTTTACCACTAAAGAAATCAAACTGCTCTATTTGTTATATTTATTTTCTTTTATATCATAGATAACTTCTAGCATCCGATAGTCACATAAGAAATTTGTATACGTTATATATTTGTAATCTTCTATTGTAATAGAATAACTTGTTTTCAAACGCCAGCATATCACAATCACAATTATCAAGTGAGAATGAAACGTTATTTTTAGTTTCTGTCATAGTACATTTTTCTCGATCCATAAAACATGTATATAGACTATTAGCCAAGACAGAAAAAATCAATTGCTTATTTCAACATGATGACCAGGATTCTTTAGATCACAAAAGAATTGCGTTAATGTGCGAAAGCTCTACAATTCCATGATATACATTAGTATAAAATGTATCGTGCTTCATGTCTACCAATTCTTCTGTGAAAATGATGAACTGTTTTATTTTCAGTTGTATCTAATAGTCGAACAAGGTAAAAGTACTGTCAATGACTTTAATGCATCACTCTAACGTAAATTTTGACAATTAATTGCCTTCAAACCCTTGACCGAAGTTATGTCGTTGTATGAAATTATTCAATCATATTAAAAGCAATATGATACTCAAGCATGTTGCACACAAGAGCAACGATGTCAACGTAATGAAGATGTGGCTTCCATTCAGTATCGAGATAATAAAGTGTATAGTCATGCTACACGAATTTATTGTCGAAAAACATTACCAAGCCTTCATGAAAGAAACAGCGCATTAATTGTCAAAAGAGAATAAATATTTTTGTACAGTGATGATTAAAAAGAATGGTGATAACTTAAGAATATTGATGTAATGTAAAGCATACCTTTTATCGTTTTTATTTATGTTCATCATTCATTTTTGATGTCTATGTTAATAGAAGTTTGAAGCATCTTGTTAAGTAATATTAAAGAAAGTAAGATTAATAAATTCATCTACAAAAATTTCAAACTTCATCGTTTTAGTTTTATTCTTCGACTATCCTAAACGTAATAAAAGGGAAATGAAGGAACATAACAATTGAGTGTACATTTTTTGATGACAAACTCATATCTTGAAAGTAGAAAAATTTTATTCTTCTGCATTTTTATGAACTCAAACAATATAATAACTGTATAATTCACTTAAATATTTAAAGCATTTATTTAGAAAGAATGGGGTAATGAGTACAAAAAGATGCGTTTCTAACTAAAAATATTTTTCTGTAGAAAAAGATTAAAAACAAAGTTCATGCATAAAGATGTTCAGTAAGCAGGAGAAGGAAGTATTGCATTCATTTTGCACTACTCCACTCTTTTCTCATTAATTCTTTGAATGCCAAATAATCCATATCTGATTTCGGATCAAAATGAGCAATTGTAAGTCCATCATTGCTAATGTAATCAAAATATTCATAATGTAGATTATCATCTTGTCCATATTGATAACACTGAATACTAATAGCAGATTTTCCATATAAGTTAGGATTTCGAACTTGATGAGTTTGGTTTAGACTTGGTAACATCCATGTCACGTCTCCTTCTTCAAGAATTTGTTCAATTGGCACACATTGTACAACATTTGTAGTTAATTCTGGATACATTTTGACTAAAAGACGACCATAAAGTATTCGAATAATTCCGTATGCATTACTATGATTATGTATTGGACTGAAATGTCCAGGTGGCCATACTTCAATAACATATGGATGACCAGGAGAATTTCCTACTCGTTGACCATATGTAATACGCAAATATGTTGCCTTTGGATTTGGTCGACCAAATCGATTTGCTTTTTCGACCAGTTTTTTATAACACCATCCTTCTGGATTCTCAATACTACGTTCAATAGCTTGTACAAAATCTGGAAAATCATCGGTATTCAAACGAAATTTTATAATATTGTCGTACAAATCACGACATGGTTTCTCTAATTTCGATGGAGGAATTGCAGATTGAACTTCGAGTGAATATTGATCTTGTGGCACAACAAATATTGCTGGATCGTAAACAATTGGTTCTTTACCGATGAAAAAGCGAACATTCTCTCGAATATTACCCAAATCCAATAACATACGCTCATTCTTATTCATTTTCACATGTAAATAACATGTTTGCCTGATTGCATTCATGTCATCCTTGTTAAGAAACACATCAAAAATAGTAAATGCTGCACGAACTTCACCGATTCCATATTTAATATTTTGAGTATCTTTAAACAAACTTAGCCAATATGTATGCCATTGACCATCGCCCGGTTGCAGAACATGACGAGTCAATTTTGATGAATCAAGTACATTAGAATTTGTCCCAATCTTGGCTTCATTTTCATCGACCGAAAGAAAAATTTTGTAAGCATTAGGATCATTATGATCTTCTCTATTTGATAATTGAAGTTCAAATGGTATAGATTTTTGTAACATAATTTGGATAGTACCTTGTCCTGAGACAGGAAGTTTATGATTGCAGTTATTTGAATTCCATGGACACCAGTGAGTACCAGGTTGAGCGAAAAAGTCAACACCTTTATCATCATCCTTTAATGCTGTACGAGAATGCTTTGGTGGTGTAGCGGCGATCTTAGCTAAATAAATAAAATATTTAAAATATTGTATATCATATATAAGATGAACACTTTTAGAATAAACCAGATTTTTATAAGATTCAACATTGAATATTAGTTTTAAAATTGATAGGAAATGTTTTAGAATCAAGCCTTTTTTTGGATAATATTTGTATTATAAATTGCTTATAAATGTATAAGATTATTTTCTTAATTTAAAAAATGAAATGAAAATACTTATGGTAGTACTTTTATTTTTCAACGATTTACAATTCTAGCTGACGAACTTTTCTGAAACATAGAACTTGAGTCAATTTTTTACAAGTTACGTTGTAAGTTTTTATTTAATCTTTAAATAGAATTAGGATTAAGATCTAATTTGTGACTTTTTTAGTTTTGTTTGCTACTAACTGAATGTCAAATGTATAAGAAACATTACTCAGCCAGAGGAACTATTTGGACTTATTAATTCTATCAATATTTGAACACGCTCACACTGCAAATGCACCTACATGCACTGAAAATTGTATGAGATTTATTGAAAAATTTCAATAGATCCTAAAAAATAAGACTGGATAGCAGATACCCTGTGATCAGGCATGTTGAAGATGGGAGTATTTATATGAAAAATGACATAGTCAATAAGTGAGGTATAGTAAGAGTCCACTAGTATCGCCAGAAAGAATGAAATCGAATCATTACTAGAGGAAGTAGCAATGTGTCAACTAGCAAACGATGACATGAAAAACTAAATAGTTACAAAAATACATCTTTGTCTATACCTGAGGTATAATACTGTTTTTATCTACAAGGGTCTGTATTGATGCAAAATAGCTATAATTATTACATATATAATTATTGTTACAGAGTATATATCGTGAACTGGAGTTTGTATAATTATTAGAAAAGTGTCTTATATCCAGGAAATTGAGGCTGCTAAAGAAATCTCAGATGACAATTAGTTATATACATATAGATATGAGTCCATTATAGAAGAATGTGAGTATATGTGTATTTTCATCTGTTCATAGTTCTTCTCTCATTCACATTTGTGAGATATATCTGTATGTGGATTCTTATTTCATTCTTAATAATTGATTGGAAGATGCCACATCTTCCGCATCGGTTCGAACTTGAAAAGAAAAAAGCTTCATGAGTAAATTCGTTGAGATGCTCACTCAAAAGATACTAAATCTCAGATTTCTTATATATGTGACACTGACAAATTATGAATAGCTAAGAGATGTGTCTTGAAAAACTCATCATTAATACAAATCTTATTATCTTATATTAAAATTAACTAAATGCTTTATCCATAAAAAATTTGATGAATTACCTGCTTCTTCACTTTGAAGGATCTCTAAGTTTTCTTGCAGTTGTTCATAGAGCAAATTTGTATCACTCTGCACCCCAAATACTTTATGATATGATTCTTTTAGTGATTGGTATTTTGGTATATTGCGGCAAAAAATGTGAATAGATTGGAGTTGTTCAAGATTATGTATGTCTTGTATTATCTCTGCTGCCATTGCACCAGATGAAACCAATATAACTTTTTGAGGTAACTTGACTAACTTCAAGTCTTTTATAAGATTTACTTTGTCCTTAGCGTAAGACCATGAGCGCTCAGGTATATCAAGCTTCTTGGAATAAGTATTCTGAAAACGAAAATAATCCTGGTCATCTTTATCGAGCCAAAAAAAGGAGAGATTTTCTGAAATATCGCTTGGTGGTTTGCTAATAACAGCTTCGGAACTTGTAGCCATTCTTAAATCGATTATTTTATATTATATCTATAAAGAGAGAATAGAGAACAACAGTAAATAAAAAATGATAATATGCAATTCAATCCTTATTTATCTCTCCCATAACTGAAGTATTAGTTTGAAAACGATTTTACTAACTACAAAGCATAAATATTCATATATGATTAGCTATCTTTATGCAAGATCAGTGTACCCGATGTGGATAATCCTCAATATTTGGTCATATACCATGTTGTTAAGGCCCATTCCTCCCTCCCATTCAAAACTCCATTTCTGCTTACGAGCATCCGATCTTGATGAAACTTTCAGAGATGGTGTATCTAGGTATGATGACCTCACAGTAAAAATTTCAGCTCGAAATATTAAACCTATCAAGAGCTAACTCACAATTAAGGCCCAAAAATGGATCTTCGTCCGTCCCAAAATTTTCTGCCATTTTTATTGTTAGAGGACTCGGGTTGGTTTTAAAATGTAGTCAAGATGTAGGACTACAACTTAACAGAGACCGATTTTTTAATTTCTCTGTAGTTCATTTTTTATAGAACTTTTACGTCACAATATGAAATTAGTGGGGTGCAGGATCTCAAACATTTTCTCCTCATCTGACATAAATTATGAAATTGAAAAATCGGGCTCTGTTAAGTTGTAATGTCAGACCTTAGCTATGATTTAAAACAAATCCAAGCTTTCTAGCTTTCAAAATGGCAGAGAAATCTGGGTTGCACGAAAACGTACAAGTAAAAAATCTCATTTTGAGAAAAATGCAAAATATTTTTTACGAGTGTATCTCATAACTATTCATTGAGTAATAATGTTTTTTCTCATCTTGAATAATGAAGGACACTTTGATTTTACTATAGCTGAAGATATTACGACAAAATTTATTAGCGAGCTCATCTAATTGATTCTAGAAATCAGAAATTAAAAACTAATATGTGATTAATGAGTGTTATGGTAATAAAGTAACTAGCATTTTTCAAATCTACGATAACAGTGATCATATCTCGTAATTAATCATCACCACCTGCTTCATATGTATCAGTGATACCATCATCCGAATACTTTCTTTGCTCATCGTTTTACAAGATTCGTATTACCACTCTCTTTCGTATACTTCGAATTCTGTTTTTAGATCAAGATAAACGTGATGTAAGCGTAGAGAATAAATATAAAAGAAAAATAAATGCATATCTCGCTACGTGACAGAATAAAACTCAACATAACATTCTGTACAATAGAAAGAAATATGTTTTATCGTTATAGATTGAAATGAACAAAAAAAATTGAATTCTTGGAAAGATGTCGTTTTTCTTGAATAGAGGTTTTCAGAAAAATCTCTGTAAAACCGTTAAAATCCATCGTAAACAGAATAAGTTATAGTGCATTCGATAGCGCAAATGATGCTCTATCACATGCACTATCGAACAAAAAACCAAAAATTTTGACGAAATCGACCTTTTTTGGGTGGAGGGTGGGCCTTAAGTGCAATATTATATATACACCACCTCTTTCTCTTTCTCTATATCATTGTTGTGACATCACTATATATGTATAACTCACCTATATCTTCTTTCGTTCTCTTACTCTCATGACGTCATGTATGTTCGTTCATCGAGTTATTCTTCCATGACATCTTGTATTCTTCCATCACGTAACATGGGTTCTTCTAGTTCGTTCTTGTGAATTTTTTTCAACACCTATATATAGCTGTTCATTTGCACAATAAAATACATTCGTACATTTGTGATATAATCGAAAACAACTCTCTTATCTGATAATACAACTGGTTAGTGGTTCAACTACCTTACAATGTATCTGTCGTTCAAAATCTTGAATATGACACTATTGAATGATGTATTCAGTGAAAAGTTGATTGTACTCAAAACAAACAGGAAATCAACTACTTTTCTTGTGTGTTTCCTTAAACTATTTTTGAAATCAACATAATAAGATTTCAATAAAAATACACACTAAAGTAAAATGTTTCACATTTATGAGTAGCATGCAAATGTGTTGTAGTCAACAATGTCGTTTTTTTAGATGTATCAAAATATATATGTTAGCCATTCATTCAACGGTTCTTCTTAGATATGCGGCTAAGTATCATCACATCAACTGACATCGTCGTATATTTTCTTTCCTAAATTTTTTCTTAACCATTTATTATTCAAGAAAATATCGAGAGATTGCTAGATGAACGAGAATGGACTACTTCGAAGCGGTTCAATCGAGATCAAATGAACTTGAAACAATTAGATCTCAAGGTCTTACTGTCTTAAGCACCAAAATAGATGCTACTAATCCGAATTAAACTGAAAAATAGTAATTATTCGAATTTCCACAAAAATCTCTATGCTGAAAAATATATTCGAATCATGTTCTAAAAATGAGTTGGACAAGAATATAGCACATATTAACTCACAAAGCACGACGTATGTAATATATTTTATTTTATTGTGTAATATGCTTATATCGTTTCTTGATATTACCAACTCAATATTTTTCTGAAAATTATAACCTTACTGATGATCCAAGAGTGAATCTTGAATTGAATTTTCATGTAAGCTCTTCACGTATGACCTAAAAACTGAACTTTAAAAAATTTTTTAGCAAGTTGCAAGCAATTCAAACTTCAAGTACATTTTATTTCGCTAGTTTTACATTATTCGATAAAGCATACACTGTTAATCACGAAAAGCTACTTTTTGCCGGTAGTACATACCTTTTTTAGTTGAAAAAATACGAAAAACTGGAAACATGTCATTTTTTTAAAAAGTACATTGTTTTCAAAATACGCAGACTTTTCTACTTCATCCTTTTCTTAAGGTTCAGCATCAAAAATTGGACATAGACAAGTTGTTAAATCGACTCTGCCCCAAAAATATTTTGATAGTGGCGCTTCGAATCGCAATAGATATTATACATAATAGTCTATCTTGTAAACTTATCTAGTTTTTCTACATCAGCAATGATGTCAAAATTTTATCTCATTCAATACATCATATTCTCAGTCGTCAAGGTATATATCGCATTTTTTTTCTTTTATTTTCTTAGTCGAGAAAAGTCGTTTTTCATTGATACTATAGCTAGTTTGAGGAATTTTCAACGTTATTTGAATTCAAACAAGACTTTCAGTCAGAAAGTAATTATAGGTTCTGAATCAGCACAAAAATCTTAGTCAAATGAAGCATCTTTCAGGTTAATCTCACATATTTCATTTATTGATCCATGTGCAATAATTTCAGTCTCCCGCGATGACACCTGGAAAAAAATGAGAAACAATGAAATTTGTAAATTTAATTTGAAAGATGCTTTCATTTGACTAGAATTTCTGTGCGGATTCAGAATCTATATTTAGTTTCTGACTGAAACTCTTATTTAAATCCAAATAACATTGAAAATTCCTCAAACTAGCTATAGTATCAATAAAAACGATTTTTCTCGACAAAGAAAAGAAAAAATATGCGATGCATGCTTTTACAACTAAGAATATGATGTCTTGAATGAGATAAAATATTTGACTCCATTGCTGATGTAGAGAAACTAGATAAGTTTACAAAATCGATCATTATGTATAATGACTATTGCAGTTCGAAACGCCACTATCAAAATATTTTGAGGATTATAGTCGATTTAATAACATGTCTGTATTCAAATTTTGATGCTGAATCTGAAAAGACTTATTTTCAATGTAAATTCTGTAATTGTGTGAATGAGTTTGCTTTAATCGTACAACACTTGACAAGATGTATGTAAGAAAAAAACGATTGCAATAGGAAAAGGAAAAGCGAAGAACAGAATTAAAAGATCACTAGTGAACCATGTAGTGAATGTGATAGCGGATAACGAAAGAGAAGCACTGACATATTTAAACATATAAGCATATTAGAGAATGTGGCCACCATGGTTGGGTGGTTATGTTGTTTGACACGTACTCACAAGGTACTATGTTAAAACCTCAGTAACATCATCCATGGAATGACCTTGAACAAGTTACTAACGACTAAGTTGTCTCAAATGATTCATACCATATGAGTCATTCGTACTGATCATATCTTTAATCAGTATATTGGACGGAGGAGGGTGCAGATACTGCCGTCTGCAAAAAGAAAAAGGCGATAAAACTCAGCTGCACGTGTAAAACTAGTAATCATAACCACGGTCGGCCCCAACGGGCGATAAGCCTATGGGACGTTATTATCATTATATTAAAGAGTACCAAGTATGGCATAAATAGATATGTTAGGAAAAGCTTAATATAGAACATGTGATAGTATACTGGGGAAAACCCAATACGTCATGTTGGAAAAATCTGGTATGTGATGCTTGAATATATCTAATATTTCAGAAAGCCTTAGAATTCTCTGCATCAGCGTGTAGAAGCTGAAGAAAAAGGATGAAATAGAAAACTTTACATATTTTGGAAAAGATGCGCTTGTTGAAAAACGTAATATCTTTCAAGTTTTCGTATTTTTTGTCCTGAAAAAATGTATTTACTAACGCTAAAAAGTAGCTTTTTGTGATTATCAGTTCATACTCTATCAACATAAACAAAACGAAGACGAAAAAAATATTTTACTCGAAACTTACATTATCGGCATTTCAATTTAAGTATAATTTCGATAAAAGGTGCCTATTATTATATTATTAGTTAATTGGAAATTTGACTTAGGCTGAAAGTTCGAGAAAAAATTTCTTAAGCGGAAATTCATGCAACTCGTAAGTTTGGGCGAATGTGAGTTCGATTTTATTGAAGAAACATTAACCATGTAAAGACAGAGAAGGATAGATCAAAGAAAGGAGAAATAAGAACACAGCGCAAGAGAATACATATAAGGACATACATATGTGTATATACAGAGCGAGGATTGGGTACATAAGAGAAAGAAAAATTCAAATGTCGTATATATGAAAATAGACAGGAAAAAAAGAAGAGATGAGATCATATAGTCTCTAGGAAAAATATGTATGTGTGACGCACCAATACATATCGGAAAAATCCTCAACATTAACTTATGCATCTCTTTTTCCTTACTCATCATTATGTATGTGTATATTTTTGTAATATGTTTGCTTTACTATCTTGCCATTTTTGAATCAGATTTACAACAATGAGTTATGTACTACTCTATGTCGCATGAAAAGCGAACTAATACGTTATCAAACTATAATTTTTTACCCCAAAAAAAATAATACATACTAGTATTGGACAAAAAGCTATTGACGTGTCAATAAAAATCTGGCCCATTTTCCTCGTCGATTTTTTCCAACATAAAAGAAGTTTACTCATGTGGTATGAAAAATCTACTTACGTCACTGATGCCAATCAATGTAGTGTCATTGGACTTAAAAGGTTGAAATAAAGTCCTACTTACAATATATTGACGTGTCATAACCATAGCCATGATTCATCTGCTTCAGCTTGTGATTCCTTTCTTTTTTTAGTTCTATATAATATATACATTCTTTCGTCATGGCATGCTTCTCTTCTGTTGTTTCGACATTCATTAATTGATATTTTTGTGGTTATGATGATACATACGGAGCGAGTCTTATTACATGACGCATCCAAACAACGCTATTCT
>JAJEKB010020614.1:109902-166789 GCA_022393335.1 Macrotrachela quadricornifera | reverse complement strand
ACTGTACATTTTGCTTCTGCTGTGTACACTTGCCATTCGGATCACTGGTTCTAACCCTAACTACATTCAA
The DNA here is from genome assembly GCA_022393335.1 of Macrotrachela quadricornifera. Taxonomy (NCBI): domain Eukaryota; kingdom Metazoa; phylum Rotifera; class Eurotatoria; order Philodinida; family Philodinidae; genus Macrotrachela; species Macrotrachela quadricornifera. The sequence continues at coordinate 166,719 of JAJEKB010020614.1, read as the reverse complement.
ACCTATGATAAGTTGGTACCAAAATGATCAGCTCGCCGAGCTCTACAAACCCTGAAATTTTCAGCCAATTCGGAGAATATTGATGTAAATGTGGTACGTTTCCCATGGATTCACCCTATATTTCTGTTTTTTTCTTGTATTTAAATGAATCATTCTGTTAAATTAATATGATCTATCATACTTTTTAACATACAGATTATTTTAATATCATATGTTCCTAGGAAAACTTATAACGATTCGCCTGACTATATAAGCCTTTGCAAAAAACTACACCATTCGATGCAGAATTTGTAGTTCTATCGATTGGCATAAAATCCGAACAAAAAAAAACTTTACAACTGCCCTCGGCCACCAAAACCAATCCAAACCATATTTTTAACAGTAATCAGTCGACGACAAAAGTTTCACCCGTCTTAAAATGAATTTTGTATATTATTTTTCACGTATAAGAATAGAATACAATACACGTATGTCTAGAGGAGTTGAAGACATACGCAGCAGATATTAATTTTATAAGTGCTTGCTTCTTCTTTAAGTAAAATAAAAATATATGAATACACCCATTTTTGGATGGCCTGTTGAGAGATGAGATGGTTGCTATGAAGCGAGCTCGAGTTTATGACTTTTGACCATTCATAGAGAAGAGCTATAGCTAAGCTCCATCAATAAGCAATATCAAGAACACTGAACACAAAATTTCGAATTGTAGTTCATTCAATAGAAATTCGTCTGCTCGAAATGTTGGTCTCATATCATACAATTCATCTGATGTGTAAACAAGTTATCCAAAAAAATGTATATATTCACATATTTTTATTTTGTTCAAAGAAGAATCAAACACTTATAAATCTAATATTTACTGCGTAAATGGCTCGAACTTCTCTATTGCATTCTATTCTTATAGGTGAAAAATAATATACAAAATTCATTTTAAGACGGGCGAAACTTTTGTTGTCAGCTGAATATACTTATTTAGAGTGATGGTACTAGAGTTCTGCAACGGTTCTAAAAGAACCGTTTAAACTCGATTAAAGAAATATGAGCTGTTCTGTCATTTCTAATGCTAATATATTTATCGATCATGTGTTTTGACGAGAAACGTTTACTCTTTCCGTCTGTATAGTCCAAAGACACATTAAGGTCATTCATAGCGAAAAAAGAGGACCGGTTCCAAATATGGAACCGGTCGGAACCGTACAATGTGAAACCGGTTCCTTTTCAATAATATATTTGCTTAAGGTAGATTGTAATGAGTCTCTGAATAGGTGGACTGAAAGAGAAAACATTTCTCTTCAAAATACATGGTTGAAAAATGTAGTAGCCTTAGAAATGATGGAACGGTTCATATTTCTTTAACTGGGACTAGAAAATTTTTTTGGAACCGTTGCAGAACTCTAGATGGTACAAATCTATCGTGTGGTCTTAGAGTAATATTAATCACCTGTTGCTGTTATTGCATTTTCTTCTTCTATCAAGATCAATTTTTTGGAGAAAAGAATCAAGCGCATAAGAAAGCGTTGGAGTAAGATCAAATTTCCATTTATCGAAAGATTATGTCGGACTCTTTCAGGCTTTCGAAGAATGCAAAAAACACCACCTGTGCATTAGATATTTAAAAAAAGGATACCTTCACGATTCTATCTCATTTCAACGTAAGTTATGATCACAAACATGAAAACAATTAGTTGCTTTGTATTCATTCTTTTCAGGTAAGTCTAACAAATTTTTATTTTTCCATTCATCTAACATTGAACAATCTTGTTTAATTTCACATATCTTGCTCCTAATTTAGTATGTCAATAGTTCGAGTGCATTCTCAAATATGCTATGAAATTGCACAATATGATCGATGCTCAAGAAATGGTGCATGTGGCTGTCTTCATATGGAAGGTGCTGTTGCCACTGGCATTTGTGGCTTTCTCTATAAATCTTGTGCTGAATTAATTTCATGCGAACACTCACACAATCTTTGTTATGAACCTGATCATATCTGTGTTCGTCATCCTCGATGTAATCTACATCCAGTTTGTTATCCAGTGTCGATGATTGATCAACGTATCTGCCCACCGATAACAAGTAAGAGAACAAATAGTAATCTACAGATTCAAGTGAAATTCGTATCTTTCTTAAAGAAATTCATTCACTATCCATACATTAGTCACATATTGACTTAATTCTGATGAGTGAATGGCGAAGAGGAATCAACCACCCTTCGAAAAAAGTATATAAAGCGTGACGGAGACTAAAGAATTTGTAATTATTAGAGAAAAGATCTCATACCGTTTCAGAAAAGATATCTATTACCTGTATATACAGAATCGATTGCAGTTCTATTAAACAATGTATGAAGACACAGTGAAGTTTTCCTCCGAACGCTCTACTTGAACTTTAAAATTTACATATAGCTTTATCATCACAAAGCTGTTTTTGAAAGAAAAAAATTCGCTTTTCATACTATTTGATGGTATCGTTCTACCTTGAAGCTGTCCTTAGGCTTCACTTAGACTTCTATTCACTAAGTTCTACTTCTCATTATATATCAAATCAAAAACTATCTGTTTTGTACACATAAATGTTTTATCTCAATAAATAGTGATGGATACTACAACTGCAACTTCGACTACAAGCACAACTACAACTATAACTACAACTTCGACTGCAAGCACAACTACAACTATAACTACAACTTCCACTACAAGTACAACTACAACTACTTCTCAACAGTGGGGTAAGCTTTAAATTAATGCTTCTTAACCTCGTTAAATGCTAATTTTCAATCAGGTATACGCAGATGCATTGTATACAATATTACTCTGCATCTAGCTAAACATTACATTAGAAGAAACATGATCTCATCATAAGTGATTCAGTTTTTATTATAAGAAAAGTTTACTTTATTTTGTTAGTGTCTATATAACAAAATCTAGTCTTCCTTTTCGCTTAATGTCACTCTATATTCTACTTTTTAATATATAATGCTTCATTTAAATTCAATCTGAGTTTAAAAAAGCATTTGGTTTCAGATGCTATAGAAGTTCAGTGAGTTCTATAGGAACTTCAAGACCTAGCCTATCGAATGGAGTGCATCCAGTTTATTGTTTCTCTGAGAAACAATACGAAAAAAGAAAAACACTTATAAGTTGCACAGATGTAAAGCTAAATCGAAATACAAAAATCCTAACATCAGCAAGAAACTTTTTGTACACAACACAGCAGCACACTATACGATCTGTCCTCATTATATATATCTATATAACATAACAGTATATTCTTTCCTAACTTTCACTCGGGCACTTCTAAATGTATATGTCCAAATTTAGACGTACAAAAAGAACACATCGTAACTGAAGTACGATTCATTTTGAGATTTAGCGGTATTTTTCATTTCTCTCAGGAAAGGTTTTCCTTTTTTTATCAACGCTTCTCAGAGAAATCATAAAGCGGACTACATGTTAAATAATATACATACTGTTTAATTGTGATATATACATTGATCTAAAATAGAGAAAAAGTACTACCGAAGTAAACAAAATACTTCCTGTTAATTTCAATACGAACCAATCGACATAAAGAAAAAGAATTCTTTTATTTGAACTCACTGTTTTGACTAAGAACGTTGAACAGAGAACCTAAATGAGCAATATACAAAAGTAATAAAGCAATTTTTTATAACTCATATTTCACATTGATATCGTGAATTAGAATTAGCTAAATTAGATGTTATAATATCATTAGTTTCATCGAATTCAACAAGATCTGAAGGGATGAGTTCGACTTGGATCTCTCCTTTTCACGCAAATGTCTTACTTATTTTGTTACAGCTGAATATGCTGGAGCATCAGGTCATAATGTTGTTGTAAATTCTTTACCAATTGTTTTCCTACATATTTGTAGAATAGACCAAATTTTCATAGAATATTGATTAAATTTATCAGTCATTTTGTATAATGTTTTAAAAATTTCAAATAAGATTTTGTCATAAGTTCAGGATGAGTTTGATATTGAATAAAAAACATCGTTCAAAAATGCTGATTGATTCACATAAAACAGCTAAGTAAATCGAATGAACTAATTCAATAAATGATTTCGCACTCTATATCTACGATTACATCTAATATTTAAGTATACATGATATCACAAAATATTATGGAAGAGAGAATAGAAAACATGCGAAACTTGGAAATATGCTCAAATTCTGGATGAAAGATATCTGCTGTATTATAGACTTTATTTAAAACACCGTTAGCATTATAGATGAAAGATTTTACTACATATATATTCATGCAATAAATGTTTTGATATGAAGTATTTTATAAAAATTAAGCCACTGTTCTACAAACTTTTGATTAGCCCTAGTAAAATTTTTCAAATAATGTGGATACTAAGTCCATTTAAACGCATCAGAATCAATAGTAATACAAGTAACATATGCAAGACACCTTTCAAAGTAAGGGTGAGAAAGACAACTCTAATTCAATCTTCCTTGTTAAAGTCCAAGAGATTTCAGATGAAGTTTCCGGAGAATCCCTGGGGATTTTTTAGGGAGTGCATTTAAAAGTGAAGAATACGTCATTATCTGCCAATATCAGAGCTGTCACCTCTCTTGCTTTTAGCAGAAAAATTCTGCTTTTTTCTAATATTCTCCTGTTTATATATTTATCAACCCTTTGTTTCACCTCAAAGATCTTTTTCTCGTATTTATTGTTGAAAAGACCTTATCAATAGTTACTAATGTTATTGTTCTATGCTAAATCTCAATTTTGCTCAGATAGTTTTTATTATCTAGTGACTAAAAACAACGACTGCTGTGTATTATTGCTTTTTAATCCATTCTTTCTTTACCCGATTTTCTTTCTATAGTATTTTACATTAGGCATCTAATTTATAGAAATCAACGTACACATTCTTTTGTTTGTTCATTTGATGAGTATAAATAATTAATATAATTACTAATAATACAGGGATAGAAAAAACTTAGATGTAGATAATAATGAGAGTTCGACTACTGCGAAGAAGCTAATACCCAAGTATTAGTAGTTCCTGAACCAGCACTAATATCATCAGGAATTAAATCGGAAAAAAGAAATCAAAGAAAGTTGAGTTCAGCAGAGAACAGCTAAAAATCATCGAACATCAGCCATTTCTAAAAGAATATAAATTTGATCAGTTTCAAGCAATATATATTGCTGAGAAGCAAGAGTTTTTCATACATGTCTGAAAAAAAGCTGATAGTAATAACCACATGAATACTCACAAATAAAAAACTAACAGTTAAATGCTATCATTTAATCAAGAGTTAGTTCAAATTTTCCTTATCATGCATTGAAATAGATAAATATTTAGTAAGTAATCGGGGTTTGTGAAAAGCTACTAGATCAAATGAAAATATATTATCAGAAGAATATCTGTTCAATAATTCTATCTACTTGTTATTTAGTAGTATTTCTTGATTCAACGTAACAAAGATCACACCGTCGTGTGACAATTCTTGATTAGTATATTGGAACAAATTTTGAAAATAGGTGTATGTCACAAATATACTTTCTGCTGTTTGGAAATGATTGTCTGCTTTTTGGACTTGAAAAGGTGGCAACATTGGCCAATATATGACATATTTCAGTAATATTGATCTATCTATCAAAATTTCTAGTAAAGTTTGCCTCGCTGCTGAATCACGTTTCTATCTATATCTAACTATTTAACTACTGTCTATTCAGAAAGTGTGAATACGCCTTAGCAAAATATATTGAATGGTTTTAAGATAAAAAAAACTTCTACTCTTTCATTAACATTTCTTTTCTTTTTACACCAGCCAGATATTTCTAAAATCAACCATGTAAATATGTCTAAACGAATGTAGTTTCGTATATATTTAAAACGCTTATGCACTCTATAGAATCAAATCACTCTTTAGGGTATCCACATGTGGGAAACCTCAGAGGATTAGCTTGGTAGCTTCCTGAGGAGTCTCCAGCGGCTCCACGAGAGAGTTTCACCTAGGAAAATATCCATCGAGAAGTATTTTGAGAAGTCTGACAGGAAAAACTCATATGATTGATGAGCAGAGAGTTCAAATATTATCATCTTCTACATTCTTCACTACTACTTAAAACAGAAAAAATAAATATTATTAATAATGAGAATGAAAGTAAGAGAGAAAACGTTTTTGAATGAGCTCACCTGACCGTTCGATAGAACACTATTCGAAATTATATGAAATAGAACTTAAAGAAATATACTATCTTGTGGGTGAGATATAAATATTTTTTATCTCGATTTCAACAAAACAACAGATATGAAAAGAAAACGAAGACCACTATAGAACAAGAAACCTCTGTATTTTTTCTATCACTATTTTAATACACGATATTTATCAATGTTCTATATGTCTTTCGAGGATTTTAAACTACTTCCAGCAAGAAAAAGTTTCTCTCCAATTTATACTTTCTTTACATTTGAGAATTCATTGATATAGATATCAGTCAAACATATTATAATAGTATTTTTCTGTATTTCTCTATCACATCAAATGGAGTGAGGAACAATATTATAGAAGTTATTTCTTTTCTCACAATTCAAAGAAAAGGAAAGATTTCTTTTGATGATGATTATGTTTTCTTTTTCTTTTAGTACCACTTCGTACCAGTTTAATAGACATTCCTGCAAATGCCAAATGGAACAAGACTGGTCAAACAGTAGGTGGAGAAAAGCCAACACTCTTGAACCCTCACGGTTTATATGTGGATGATGATCAAACGATTTATGTTGCTGATTGGTCGAATCACCGTATTGTGGCATGGAAATCAGATGAAACAAATGGACAAATAGTGGCAGGTGGACATGTACAAGGAAATGGTACTCGTCAATTGAATAGACCAACAGATGTGATCGTGGATAAAGAAAGAGATAGTCTTATTATTTGCGATTGGGGAAATAACAGAGTAGTTAGATGGCCTCGTCAAAATGGAACAAATGGAGAAATAATTATTTCCAATATCTCTTGTTATGGTTTGACAATGGATGACAATGGATTTCTCTATGTCTCTGATAATGACAAGCATGAAGTAAGAAGATATCGAATAGGTGAATCCGAAGGAATAGTAGTAGCAGGTGGAAATGGAAAAGGAAATCGTCTTGATCAACTTATATACCCCCGCTATATATTCGTCGATCGAGAACATTCAGTATTTGTGTGTGACAATGAAAATCGCCGTGTGATGAAATGGATAGAAGGTGCAAAAGAAGGTATTGTTGTTGCTGGTGAACAGGGAATAAGAAGTAGTTTGACACAATTGGCTTATCCTAATGGAGTTGTAGTTGATCAATTGGGTACTGTTTATGTAGCTGATAATTATAATGGTCGAATTGTACGTTGGCCTAAAGGAGCACAACAAGGAAATGTTATTGTTGGTGGAAATGGTCAAGGAGCACAATCAGATCAACTCAATTGGCCCAACGGATTGTCATTTGATCGTCAAGGTAATCTCTACGTTGTTGATCAAATTAACAAACGAATACAACGATTTAATATTGAATTACCATGAAATTAATTGGATGAACTAATAAATTTTATTTATTTTCAGCTATTGATTATTCTATTTTGATTTCTGTGTGATTTTAATTGAAAAGAAATAAATGAATTGATGTATATTTATATTCACATACTCGAGCGGCAAGACAATGTACGTACATAGAGGTCTTTCTGATGTCTGGGTCCCACATATGAGGATCTCTCTGGGTTAAATTAGTGTAGAAAACATACATTAATTCAACGCTAAAAGAAAAGCAGTTAGAACAAACGGATAGCACTCACTCTCACACCCTTAGGGAAAAAGATTTGGAGTGGAAATAAATATACTACTCTTTCTGTCCCAATGTAACAGTAGTATATTTATTTCCGAAATAAAAAAGATATGTAAATGCTTAAGTTTTGAGTATTTTTCATTCAAATGAATAATTTTCTTTCATATTCAATTTGTTTTTGATTATCAATTAAATGACTGTTACATTTGGAACAGAAAGAGTCATTTAAGTGATAATCAATAATAAATTGAATATGAAAGAAAATTACTCAGTTGAAGAAAAACGAAAAAAATTTTTAAGGACCCTATCTATCCCTAACTAACTTATTGTTAAGAGACTTACCTCATTTAATGAAATAAATGATAAATTTCAATCTCTTATATATGATATTATTTATTGACAAAGCGGCTGATTTTGTCGGTCATGTTCGTCATTAATTTTCATTCATATATGTCATATATGAATGAAAAAAAATTAAAATAGCCTATGTTTCTCATATGCTTAATTGCTTTCATATTGACGTCGGTATTGTATGATTTATACACATAAGCATAATATATATTTTTATCAATGAAGTGATTTATAAATATTCAATGAATCAGTCATTTTTCATTACAATTGAATCAACATATATCCCTGTGGAAAAAAATAGTGTCACACGGTATTTTCAATATACCAATACTATAACTGAACATTTCAGCAAAAGTAATTACATGTTCGGATAGCCCGTGGAGTTCTCTACAAGTCTATATATACATGCTTTGAAATACATTTGTTCCCTAAAAATAAAGTCAAGCACAATAAAGGCGCCCTCATCATCAGATTTCCCGAAAAAAATGCAAGTTTTTTCCTTTGTTTCTTCAACAGTTTTTCCAATAAAAAAATGCGTTACTTCAAAAACAAATTCATATACTGAGAGCAAATAAAATTCTCTACCATCCTGAGTTGCTATATTAGAAATAAATTTGAGAAAAATTGATGAAAATGTAAAAGTATTTGAAAACAAGGGTGAACAATACAGCAAAAATTTGAAGAAAATATAGGGAAAAAAAAATATTTTCGGGGAATCTGACGATGAGGGTGCCTTTACTGTGCTTGATTGTATTTTTAACGAACAAATGTACTTCAAAGCATTTGTATATAGATTTGTAGAGAACTCCACGGGCTATCCGAACATGTAATTGCTTTTGTTAAAATATAAATTTATAGTATTGATATATTGAAAATACGGTGTGACACTATTTTTTTCCATGGGGATATATGTCGTGCTAAAGTTACACTTTTTGTTGAAGTTAGTGTGAATGATAAAATAAATACTAGTTGTCAAGAAATCAACAATATCTTGCATATTATATCTTACAAATTACTTTTTTTCTTTCATTAAAACAATATAGTGTACCATCAGACGACATAAAGCATAGTGAGTTATGCCAATCAATATTAAATGCACTATGTGTGACGCCCTCTATAATAAGAGTAAGGGGCCAAGTATACAATTGGTACTAGTCGATAGAAAAAATTCTTCTCTATCAAACTACGTTTATAGTTTTTCCTAGAAAAGTGGCTGGAATATGAAGCCATCAAAATATTGTAACCAATCAAATTCAGATCATGAGTAAAAGGATTATGAACCATAATTGTTGGTTCGTGTCTGTCATTGCTCACTATTTACCTATTTACCATCGATTTTCTCCACAATATGAAAGTGGCCAAAAAGTCTAACACCACTAAAAATCTGTCTCTCATCCATCAATAATGGGTGTTAAAGAGAATGTTCAGAAAAGTGGGAAGAGATGTGGCGCCACCAAGTGCATTAGTGTGTTCATTGTCTGGCATAAAATTGATGATTCATGTCTATTTGATGGTACATTAATAATCTATATTATAATAGACTAAATTTCAGTTCAGAAACTTTCGTTTGATTAGTTACAGATCGGAAAAAAGTATACATATATGGGTTAATCCATGGAGACCCAACCACTTTTTGGAAAAATGTTTTTTTTATCAATTTTTTTCTGCTGGTTAGGCCGGTATGCAGTAGAAAATAAGTTTGGCCGAAAAAAACTCCAAGGTCGTATTTGATATAACAGAGATCCAAGGTGATTTGTCGGAACACGTATAGACAGACTCGATTATTATGGTTATTTCAATGTTTCGAACTGATATTTTAGGTATAGATAGGCAGTTACTAGACATGCAAAACCTCCAAAGGATTTCTATTTTGAATGGATTCCTACTGAAATAGCATATTTTTAAGAAAAACAAGTTTTACACAATCAGCATGAAACTGTATTTTTCATATAAAATCTATACACATCACTTTACTTAAAAACGGGCTATTTCAGTGAGAATTCATCCAAAATAGAAATCCTTTGGAGGTTTTGCTTGTCTAGTAACTGCCTATCTATACCTAAAATATCAGCTCGAAACATTGGAATAACCATAGTAACCGAGTCTGCCTATACGTGTTCCGACAAATCACCTTGGATCTCTGTTATATCAAATACGACCTTGGAGTTTTTTTCAGCCAAACTTATTTTCTACTGCATACCGGCCTAACCAACAGAAAAAAGTTGATAAAAAAAAACATTTTTCCAAAAAAGTGGTTGGGTTTCCATGGTTTTACCCATATATGTATATGAATTATGTCTTTTTAATTTTCCCACTTGTAATTAATTTTTGGTCGATAATAGTAAGTTGATTTTTAAATGAATCGAGATTTTATTCAAATGTCGGTTTTAACTAAATAAGAAATTAAAATAAATTAATTTTAAAGAAAAAATTTATATTTTATTTTTGCTTATTTAATAATTGATCATTTGCATCAAGTAATGTTTTTAATATTTTTTACTCAATTTCATAAAGTGAACGTATTGTATTGAATGAAAAAGCTAGATAAAAAAAATATAAGCCATACTCTGTTGATGAAGTTCATTAAGAGTTATGCAACATTGTTAAATTAGCTATCATTGTTTCTCAACGTGATATCAAATCAATACTTTTTTTCATTATTAATTGTATTTTAATGTGTAAGAAGATTTGCTAATTTCAGATGAATATAATCAATAAACATGAAATTCGAAATAGAGCTAATGTACTTGGAGAAGCTTGCTTCCTAACTCTTTTACATCTATTCTTTATATAGTATAAATCTTGATCAGCTTTCGGAAAAATTATCATCCCTAATGCATATATCACTTGTTACTGAATTTGATCCGCTTCAATGATGCCAACTATCAAGAAGAAGCACATCAATGTTAATGACTAATTGAGTAATAGAAGTAATATTCTAAGAATAAATCTATGAAATGCATTAAAAGTGATATAATTAGAAAATTTCAAATAAACCACACTATGTACCCGATATATTCAAATTCAATAACATACTTTTAAAGATGATTATGAACTAAATCTATGATTAGTTTTAATTTGATAATGATCAGATATTGAAATGCAGACTAATTTCAACAAGTTAAGAAGATTTAAAGAACAAAATTTAAGTTCCAAATATATCAATTATTAAGAATTCATTTTCGATCACATATATTTTAAAAAAGGAACGTATTATTTTTTATTAATATATACTGATTATAACAGTATTATGTAGAAAATAAACTTAAATATCCGTTGAACATATTGAATCTTATCTTTACGGAAGTACTTAAGTGTTATGTCAAGATTCTCGTAATCTAAAGATCAATAATATCACATTACACATATATGTATTCATGCTTATAATAGTTACGATTTTAAAGTTAGCAAAGTTTATTTATCCATCTGTCTTTCAAATGAAAGAAAGTGATCAACATCATTTGCGTTAAATATTAACAAATTTGAATAAAAGATTTTTTTTTATTACATCATCATACTTGATGTCAACCAACTTGCTCATTTACTGGAATAAAACGTTTGCGTAGTAATTATTGCTCTTACATATACACAAATAGAAATGCAAAGAATTTTTATTGACTAATCTATCAATATGGATTCTTTTCATCAAATGTTTTATTTCTTCACTGAAATTATGTTTTATATTATTTATTCATATCATCAATTATTGATGACAATTTACTTGTTTCGTTATCGTAACATTATTATATTTTATTCTTCGGTCAAATGAAAGAGTGTAAATTTCATTTTTTTTAACGTTTCGTTGAGTGAAATATAATGACTCTACTTGGCACTCATGGTTAACATTACTTTCTATACCATTTATTATTGTTTATCATTGAATGTATATAAATAAAGATAAAATTTGTACAAATAATCTTATTTCAATAAGATATTAAAAAACACAATTGATCTTAACGATAAAAAAAAAATTTAATTGAAAACTATAGATATCTATACAAAAGGAAATAATGATGTAATAGTCTCTTATAAATAATGTATGTATATATGAAGCTATTTAAACAACATCAGTTGAAAGAACTAATTGAATTTGTAATCATCAATAATTATATTAATCAATCAAATCATAATAAGATGACACTAACAGTAACAGACACTTCAAATCAAATAAGAAAGAAAACTTCTTCATAAAAATAAACAGATTGTAACCTATAAGTGTTTAAATGTCGATTACATCTTGTCACATTATTAATATCATTTAACGTCAAGGTCGATAAGATGTCTATGTGATTTGATGAGTTAGCTATTCTGTTCGTCATTCACGACTGCTAACAGATAAGATCAACTATGCAGACTTTCTTCATGATATACATATACAAAATTGATGTGATTTATGCGTTGATGTTTTTGTTAGATTCTATATCTAATCTTAAAATAATATGATAACACTTAAGTTCACTATTCTTCCATTTTTTTCTATAAAAAATGATAATCATAATTTATTAAAAAAAACATGTAAAAAATGTATTAATATCAATGATAGATATGTTTGATCTATGAAATGTGAGACAAGTTTTATAATAAACTGAAATTAACTGTCTGTCATGCTTCATGTTTTTTTGACGTGAACATGATTTCTTCTGAGAGTTAATATGAAGGACATAATATCTGTCGAGACAATTATTCGGGTGTTTATTGACCTTGATCTTCTATGTAGATACTAACGTTTGACGGTTAGTAACGTCTGTGTCAATTCATTTTTTTTTCTTTCTTTTTCTTCTTCGTTCTTTTTCCTGTTTCTCTTTATTCTCTACTCATTGTGAATGAAAAAAAAAGTACTCAGATTGCAAAAAAAGGAGAATCACAAAACGTCCATTATTCCTTCGTCTTGTACTCCTAATACAGCACGATATTAAGTGATAAGAAACCTTTTCTTTTTGTGCTTTAGCTGGAAGAAAAACTGAAAGAGAATATCATTTCCTCTTCTTTTTTTTGCTTACCACGTGCTGCCATCATAATTGTGTAAATTGAGAAAGAAATCATTAGTATCATTGCAATTACAAATTTAACAATCTATGTTTTTTTTTTTCGTAATTTGTAAATGTTGACAAAAAGATGAATATTTTCAATTAAATTTCAATGCATTTCGATACAAGATTATTTGTGATATATTTTATATTTATAAATCAAATTATATTATGTTGGTGTCAATATTCAGATGAACAAAGTTATTTATCATTAATTGAATTTAATCGTGGTGGTTCATCAACAAATGTGATATTATCATCACCACATGGTGGATTTCTTGGCGCTAATTTAACATCAAAAAAATTTGGAATATCATATTATAATGAAATATCACAATTACCTATTGGTGGTTGTTATAATAATACATTAGATCGTTGTGTATATACATTACGAGATTGTTTAAGATCAGATAGTAATAATAGTGAAAAAATATCTTTTCATCCCGATGCACGATGTATTATTGATCGTAGTTCAACATCATCAATGTATTTATTAACAAAAGCGATAGCTGAATCATTTTCATTACCATATCGTCCATTTACTATTTTAAATAAACTTACACGTCAATATGTTGATCCAGCAGAAGATTTACTTGCTGGAACATTTTTACTTGAAAGTGCTATTCGTGTATATATTGATTATCATCGATTTATAGCTATGGCTAAAGAAGCTATACGTCCTCCAACACGTGGACTTTTTATTGAATTCGTTTTTCATAAAAATTCTCAAACAGTACAACTTGGTTATGGTTTTAATCCAACTCATTCATTAAATATTAATAAATCATCATTTCAATCAACAATAAATGAATTAATCATACGTTCTAATCCTAATGTAATTAAAGGAAATAATTCTTTTGGTTATTTTTTACATCGTAATGGTTTTCAATATGTTATACCATATGAACAACATCGACAAAATGAATATCGTTTATCAACTCATTCCACACGTACACATGCTGATCAACGATTTAATTCTATTCTATTTTCATATCCAATCGAACGTTTAAGGACGCATTCACTTAAGCTAGAAGCAATACGTATTGCCAAGGCTATCGAACAATTCATACAAATAAATAATATTAAATTTATTTCTTCTTCCTCTTCTTCATCATCTTTACTGTCTGTTAATATCAATATAACCTTGTTATTATTCTTGTCACAAATTTTTTCTACTATATAGATTTATCATTAACATTATGTCATGTTCGTTTTCTTTCAGCCATGTTCTGTTTATTGTTGTTATTATACATTCATTTTACACGTACATACTTCGTTTTTTTCTTCTGTTTGTACAACGATACAAATTATAATTCGTTAATGAACTTTTCTTTAATTAAGTTTTAACTACTTAAAATATTCAACAGAGTTTAATTGTTATTTGAGTATAGCAAGTAATGAACAATATTTAAAATAACAGATGGTAAATGTCGCGTCTAAATCAATTGTGAACATGAACAAGATGATCATATTTTATGACCAGCTGTGACATAACACTCATTTTCTTCATTAAATTCAATACAATTTCTTTTTTTTTTATAGTTATTGTCATTGAACATACAAAATTGATTTTAAATCGATAGAGAAAAGGCACACAACTGTTCTACAATATTGAAAAAGAGAAAAAAAAAAGAAATCACGGACCAGCCGATAGACATAATAAACAAAGCAAAACTCTCATAAAGTTTATATCTGACCCAAATGTGCGTTTATATATGTATATGTAAAAAAAACAATAAGATGTTCCATTTAGATTCAATTGCGTTTTTCATTATTACAAATTCTTCCAAATGGACAATTAAATAATTTACATGATGCACATGTAAATGGTACAGTATAAAACAATGTTATTAATACAATAAATAATGCAATTGTTATTGCTAATGATGTTGTAACAACAACAAGATGACGAACATTTTTTTTATAACTAACATCAGGAAAAACGATCATATTTAACATAAAACCAATAATAAAACCAAAGCATTGAGAATAATTATCAACTAATGGTAATAAACCAACGGTAAATAATAAAAAAAGACATATAATTATTTTAAAAAATGGTATCCATGGTCTTTTTAATGATCTCCAACCAAGAAATAATTCACTAAGATAACAAGCAAGTATTGCAAATTGTCCACCACCAGGTCCAACTTGAATTGTATCACGTAAAAATAATGCACTAGCTAAACTACCAACAAAACCAGATACAATATAAATTATCATTACACGAATACAACCAGCTAATTTTTCTAATGGACGCATTATTGTATATTGAAATATAATTGTTATTAATAAATGAATTAAACTATAAATAAATAGATAAATAAATATTTATTTATTAATAAAAAAGAGTAATACCCAGCATGAATAAATATAACTGTCCAAAATCGATAAACTTGATCAGGTAAACGAGCTTAGAAAAAAAAAAAAAAGAAATTAAGATAAGAAAAAAAAAGATTTATTTATTTACCAACAAAAAATTCCAACATACCACAAACACTTTGAATACAATCGACCTAAATAGATTATTTTATTTTTTAAAATTATTTAAATTTTTTTTAATCTAACTTGAGAACATAAATGAGCTCGTGGATGAAATATTCCTCGACGACGTCGACAATCATCTTTTGATGTTAATATACAATCTCCAAGTATACCTGTACAACATGGTCTTGCTAAAAATTTCAATTTGAAATATTTAAAAAAATATTTAAAAAAAAAGCAACATTTACCAATATTTGTACATTGCATATGTGGATAAAGAGATATATTATTAGCAATTCGACTATAATCTTGTTCAAGACAAATCTATTATTAAAAATATATATATTTATATATTATTCTAGGTTTTTTTGTTTATTAAATATCTACCGGCCATTTTACAGCATTTGGCGACCATTTTAATCTTTTTGAATTAACTGATGTTAATGACCAAGTTATATCATCTTCTCGAGGTATATTACCAATTAATTTTTTTGTACATGTTCTAAAAAAATATAAATTTAACAAAATATTAAAAACAAATAATTTTAAATATTAAATTACTCTGGTGTTAGGCCGCATACAGCTGGAAAATTAACATGTTTTTGATCTTTTAAATTTTTACTTTTTAATGATGTTCTATACCATGTTAAACCTGATCGTGGCTTAAAAAAAAAGAAAATAAATAAAATTTTATTTGAAAATTTTATACATACAAGACATTGTTGAGATAATGTTTGCATACAACGTCCAGTTATTGTATCTATACAACAACCAGAAATTGATTCTAATCCAGCTTGTTTTTCATATCGACTTTTAACTTCATCATGTGTACGAATACATGGTGTATACTTTGCTCCTAATCGAATTAAATCAGCTGGATGTGGACCAAACCATGGATTCATTGTTAAATCAAATTTTTGTTGTTCAAATAGAGTAGAATTATTCTAAGAATAGATTTATATTATTTGATATTTGAAGAAAAAAATATTTATTATATAATTACAGTTTGAGTTGATGATAATGGTGCATAACCATAAACAATTAATGATATAGTACAAACAAGAATTTGAACAAATGTTACCCAATATGTAAAATATGGGCGATGTGAACGATAAGATTCATGAATTTCAGCTAAATTTTTTTGTTGTTGATGTTTTATTGATTGTTGTTTCGAACGAGAAAAACGAGATATTATTGTATTAAATGGACGATATTTAATAAAAGCTACTGAGAAAAAGAATATTTATTTAAAAATAAAATTCAAATTAAATTACTTGAAAATCGTCGTTGTTTAGGAGAAATATTATTTCGTGGTGTAACTATAGTTGGTGTTGGAACACGATTATTATCCGTTTGTGTACATTGAGCACTAATGATAAATAATTAAAATTTTTTTTTTTTGTTATATATTTTTCTTTCTTTTTTATTTTACTTTGAATATGTATCTTTATGATCATGTTCATCAATTCCAATTGGTTCTGTTGTTGGTGTTAGATTTTGTTGATTAGTTTTATTTGTTACTACAATATTTTTCAAACATACACCAGATCCACCTATTTGTTCATCTTCATCATCTTCCTATAATTACAACAAAAAAAAACAAATAACTAATTTGTATTTAAGAAAACAAGAAAAAGGCAAAGGCAAAGATCTTATTAACCATTAAAAAAATTTTATATATATATATATTAAAACAAGGAAAAAAAAGCAAAGCACACACATTTAATTAATGTGTCTACCTCATCAAATGATGTCGATGCACGTATCGATTTCGTACGTGACATCTCGTCCACCTTGAAATGAGATTTAATTTTAATTTAAATACAATTATTTAATAATAACTTACAGCAAGTAAATTTCGAACACCAGTTACAGCCATACCTAAAATTGATTCACGTTTAGCATTTGATGCTTCAGAATCCATACTACCAGATGTAACAATTTGTGATGTTGGAATAATAGGTCTATTAAATATATTAAATAAAAAACGTTTTTTATTTATTCATATTAAATAATATATATTACCTTTGTTCAATATCAGTACCTTGTTCATTAACACCAATTTGATCAACAACTTCATCTTTTAATTCTCCACCGAACATACTATATTTACTTAAAAAATTATAACGTCGTTGTTGCCAATTATCTTTATGTAATGCTGGTGCAGCAGCCGTTGCTAATATTGGACTGGCATTTAATTGCATTACACTAAAAAGAACACAATAAATCACTAATTTTTTTTCCACAAAATTAAATAATCTTTTTTTTTTGTGTTTTTCTTTATCTATCAGCTCAAAATGATTTTTCATTTATCTACCGATCGTGTGGATTGATTTGTTCCGATACAGCTCGTCTCTTTCTTACAGGAGCTACTGTTACATTGCCTCCAGGTAATTGTCGAAGCAGTAACCCGCTTGATGGCAATGGTATTTGGGACAAAAGTCGTTTTGTACGTCCCATAGTTGACATTGGAAATTCTTCTTGCGGTTGTTCATCATCATTACTGTCATTATCAGCCATTTATTTCATTTGAATACAAACGTTTTCTTCTGTACAATACAATTAATGTAAAAGAAAAGACAAGGTATTGCGAAATAAAAGAAAAAGGTACGATACTGTAGTTATTCTATACTTGAATAATGTCAATAAAAAAAAAAGAAAAAAAATGTGAGAATGACTGAAAGGAAGCATCAAGAGGCAAATAGCGTGTAATTAAAAATAATATGACGAAAAAGAAAGAAAAACATTATATTCTTCAATTTCTATAGTGACAAAGATGGATTAGAATTTTTTTTTCTTTTCTACTTGCCAATTTCAAAAAGAAAATGATGGTGTCAATTAAAACATGTATGCTAATGATATCATGTAGAATAATAAATTTATTCTATGGAAGAAGAAAAAAAATATTATTCAATTCCTAATGGTAAAAAAAATTATTTCTACAGATCTTCGAACGATCGTACCGGAAGAAGAAAAAGAAAAGAAATGATCATTGTAATTTTTTTTTTTCTAGCTGATCATAGAAAAAAAAATTGATTATGCACGATGACATAAATGAAGAATTTCGATAGTTTATAATAAAATGGCAATTCATGAATTTCTACTGATTATTGAAGATCAAAAATATGAAGAAAAAAAATGAAATTTATTGCATTTAACGAATCTAATCTTATCTAAGTAAATATAAGTCAATGATTTTCCCGATAAAAATCAAAGAAAATTCGATATTATTTGTTATTCTATCGACAAGAAAAGAGGTAAGTATATTTTCTGGACTTAAGATAAAAGAAAACTAATACAAAATAATACTTTATCATAAATAGAGATGTGTGGTTTTTATTTTCTTCTAAAGATTAATATTACACAAGAGATCGTTAATATAGAAGAAAATAAACTCATTAAACTAGAACGTATATGTGAATTATCGCTAATAGTAACTGATTCTATATACAAGGAAAAGAACTGATAGTCAAAGCAAAATGATATTAAACGCAAGCGAGTGATTTGTTGTTATGTCGTCTCGTCTGGATAGTAATAATACTATAGGGTGTATATACAGCTGCTATTTCTTTTCCTATTTCCTCTTCCATCATTCGTCACCGATACATAAATATTAGTACATAGAATAACTCAGTATGCATTTAAGTCTTAGAATAAAAGCTAGGGTTAAAAGCATTCATCAATATTATCGATTTTCTTTATATGATATATATATATATAAACCAATAAGTTATGATCTTACTTATTTGTTTCGTCTATTAAAATATGAGAATTATATGTTGATAATGTTAATGATGAAAAAGATAAATATTTATTATTTTCTATTTCATAATCTTGTTCGATATTTTCGTTTTCATGAGTATCACCAGATAATAAATGATAACGAACAATAGTAGATAATGATGATGACATGTTATTATTATATTAAATCTTATTGTATGATTGCTATATTAATCGAATAGTGATTATGTATATATAAAAGCAATCAAGTTTTGTTATTGACTATTTTCTATTAAACTATTCGTTGTATATATGTATATATGATTATACCAGAAAAAATAACTTTTAGTCTTATTCCATATGTGTAAACAAAGTTGTTCCTTCTGTACATCATTCTTTTTTTTTTGCTTTTGTTCTTTTCTTCTTTTTGACCTTATCTGTTACCGACCATAAATATTATTATATCAATAACTTTTCTTTTTATTTTCTCCAATAGGTTATAATCACAAAGTATCAAAATTTTTTTTTCTTCTCCAGACATGAATATATTTATCGTTATATTAGATAGTCCTTTTTTATATGTTAATAGATTATTAAGAAGATTATTAATTTGCTATGTCTATATTTTATTACATTCTTCTTCGATAAAATACGGAAAAGATAATTTTTCAATTATATTTATGGTCTAAGAAACAAAGTTTCGAAGATTTTCTATTATTGTTTTTCATGCAAATTCATCCGGAAGTAAGATTTTTTTCTTAAGTATCTACTTCCGAAACAATATAAATTGTATATAAGTATAATAAATAGACAATAGAAATTATAGACTTATTTAAAATTTATTTATCAATGGGATATATTTAGAAAAAAAGGATATTTTGTTATTTAAATTAATTTGTTTTTTTTTCTATTATCGTATTATATTAACTAGAGTTATATCGTGTTTAGTATAATAGAATAAGATTAAAAATGTTAAATGGATCATATTACAGAACGAAAAATGATCTAAGAAAACGTACCGCTTTGTTAAATTATACCATCCAATTGGTTCATTACCAACAGTTGATGAAGTCATGGATCTTGATGTTGGTGTTGTTTTTCCATTATCAAGAACACTTTCAACAGCTAAATTCCATAATTGACGACTACGAGATGGATTATCGATTGAATTTCCTTTATTAATTGGACTATTAGGTGAAGATAAAGATTTTCTTGCTTGAAGAAGTGATGAAGATGTTTGTGAACGAGCTAAAAATATGTATTTTTTTTTAAAAGAATCATATATAATAATAAGAAAAAAAAATATTTTTTTTTAAATTTACATTTTCGAGTAGAATGACGTCTAATTTGATGATTATTATTTTCAGCCATTTATTTTTTTTATAAAAAAAATAATCGTTTATATTCAATAAAGATTAATATTGGTTATTTTTATTTTTTATTTTAGATGTATTATGAAAATAATACTATTTTTACTTTTCAACAAGTATCAATCTTAAATATGAAACAAATAAATAATATATATAGGATAATAATCTAATTTATTGACTGTAGTGATTGGATATTGTTATTAGCATACAAAGAGACATCTTGAATGGCATCAATACATAACAGATGACGCTCGATAACGAGTAGTCTGATGTTATTATACTAAAAAATATTTTTGAATTGTCTTAAAGATGATTATATATGTCTGACAGGCAATTACTTCAAAAGAAAAACAAGATAATATAGATTAAAATTCTAATCAAATTTTCTCTTCCAGAATAATATATAATTTATCGTGCATAATTTATTATATTTAGATAATGATTTTATCTTATAGAACGATCATATATGTCTTTGTAAAAATTAAATAATGTTTATAGATCATATCATGAGCATAAGTAATAAGATTATCTTTTGCTAGGTGTCTAGGATTTAGTATGTTATTAACCTATGAATGTTTATCATAACAAATGTTTTGTTTTTTTGTACCTTACAAAGATAATCACGTGAGATTCTTTTGTTTTTTTGTTCGATGTTTTGATATAATATTTCTTAACAAAAACTTGTCTTATCTTATTTTGTCTAACCTTTGTATTTCTTTTCCTCTATTATGTTTTTTTTTATTTTTCTTACCATGGCCTTCGCTCTACTATTCTATATAAATAAGGGGTAGGGACACAAAAGACGATAAAGGTGTGTGTGCGTGCGATTGTAACAGCAAAAAGAAAATTGCATTTAGTTATATATTGTTGAAACAAGCATTAGACGATTATTATTGTATTTATTATTATGGCAATTCAATCACCTATTTATTTAGTTGCTAGTGGTGATTCTCGTCTTGCTGCTAATCAAACATGTTGGGAAGCACAAGATAAACTTGAGAAAGCACTTGGTAAAGCTCTTGAATCATTAGGTCATACAATAAAACGTGCACATGAATATGATAAAACAAAAAAACATGGTTTTATTGATAGTCAACGTATGGGTATGAAAGTATTTGCAAATTTACCATCTGATAATGTTCCATTAATTGTTGCTGAAGCTGTTTGGCAATATTCTCATCATGTTTTAGCTGGTTTAACAACACATAAAGGTCCAATATTAACTTTAGCTAATTGGTGTGGACAATGGCCAGGTCTTGTTGGTATGCTTAATTTAAATGGTTCATTAACAAAAGCTAATGTTAAATATAGTACATTATGGTCAGTTGATTTTACTGATGAATTTTTTCTAACTAAACTTAAAGAATGGCTTGAAACAGGAACAATTCAACATGATGTATCACATGCAAAACCATTAAAAGAATGTAAAAAACTACCAGATGAATTAGAACAAATTGGAAAAACAATCGCACAAGATATATTAAAAAATAAAGCAATTATGGGTGTATTTGATGAAGTATGAATATTAAAAAATAATATCTTTTTTTTCTTTTTATTAATTATTTATTTTAGGGTTGTATGGGAATGTATAATGCTATAATACCAGATGATCTTCTTCATAAATTAGGTATATTTAAAGAACGTCTTAGTCAATCAGCACTTTTTTTTGAAATGCAAAAAACAAAAGATGAAGAAGCTCGTGCTGTTTATGATTGGCTTAAACATAAAGGCATGAAATTTGAATTAAAAGATCAAGCAAATGATTTAACTGATTTAACTGAAGAACAAATATTATGGCAATGTAAAATGTATATTGCTGCTGTACGTTTAGCAAATGATTTTGGTTGTGATTTAATTGGTATACAATATCAACAAGGTTTAAAAGATTTAGTTCCAGCATCAGATTTAGCTGAAGGTTTATTAAATAATGTTGATCGTCCACCTGTTAAAGATCGTCAAAATAAACATGTACTTTTTGAAAATGCTGCTGTACCACATTTTAATGAAGTTGATGAATGTGCTGGTGTTGATGCATTTATTACAAATCGTGTTTGGAATCAATTAGGTTATTCACCAGAAACAACATTACATGATGTACGTTATGGTGAAGATTTTGATGGTGTATTTACTTGGGTATTTGAAATATCAGGTGCTGTTCCACCTGAACATTTAATTGATGGTTATAAAGGTGCTGTTAGTTTACGTCAACCACCAATGTATTTTCATAAAGGTGGTGGAACAATTCGTGGAATTTCAAAACCTGGTGAAGTTGTTTGGAGTCGTATTTATACAGAAGATAATAAATTAAAAGCTGATATTGGTCGAGCACGTGTTGTTGAATTACCTAAAGAAGAAACTGAACGACGTTGGCGTGATACAACACCACAATGGCCAATAATGCATGCACAATTACTTGGTGTTAGTCGTGATCAATTAATGGCAAAACATAAAGCTAATCATATTCAAGTTGCATATGTACCCGATGATAAAAGTGCACAAAAAGCATTAGCAACAAAAGCAGCATGTTTTCAAGAATTAGGTATTGAAGTTATTGTATGTGGTACTGAATCAGGACTTGATTAAAAAAAGAAAATTCTTTAGTTTATTTTTCTATAATAGTTTTATTTATTCTTGTTCTAAATAATAAGAACAAATTTTTCTTTTTTTCATAATTAAAAAGAACAATAACATGAAAATATGTTCTACTTTATATATTACAAAAAAACAAAACAAAAACAAAGAAATATTTTTACAAGAGATTCTACTATCAATGCTTAGATTATCTGACAATTTAAGATAAACGATCATGTTTTCGTTTTGGTGTTGTTGTAGATGATAAACGTCTTGATGAATTAAGTTCTGTAGGTTTTAAACGTCGTTCAATATCATTAAGAACAGGCTAAAAAAATTAAATATTAAATTTTTTTTCTTAAATTATTTATTTACCATAAGATATTTTTTCCATGCCAAATGTTCTTCTTTATCATAATCATCTTCATTTTGTTCATTAGTTTCTGTCATATTTGGAAAATTTTCTTGTAATATACGATATGATGGTAATGTTTTTATATTAAGTTTACTAAGACAAAATGCTATATTTGCACGTTTTCGATCATCACCACTAAAATAAAGAAGGTAAATAGATAATTTTATTTATTAATTTAAATACCATGCTTGTTTAAATTGTCGACAAAGACGTTTAACTAATATTTCACAATGACGATCATTTTTAATAAATAAAAAAAGATATGAAATTATTTGATGAAATAAATCAATTGAACATATATTATTCATTGATAAACGTGATATTATATCAGGTAAAACATTAAATAGCGCAAGACCACGTTGACGTAATGATAATTCATCAAAAAAATGTTGAGCTATACTTGATATTGGTGTATGAGAATGAAATAAACATAAAGCTATTTCACTAATATAACCACGAACCTTAATTAAATTTAAATAAAAAAGAAAAAATTGTTTTTTTTTAAAAGAAAATTTTCTTTTATACTTTAATCATTTCTCGTAAAATAAGTATAGCAATAGTACATAATGCTGTTTCACTAACACTTAAATTTTTATCATGAATTTGTGCATAAAATTGTGGTGTAAATGGTTCAATTATATTTGGATGTCTACAATAAACAAAAAAACAAATATGAAAATAATTTTTTTATTTTGTTAATGATTTAATTTAATTTCTTTACCGAAGAAGAAGATCACCAAGAGAAACAATTAAAGCAGAACGTACAGATGAATATGAACATATTTTTGAAAGTTCAAAAATTCGATTAACATATTTTGAACAAAGAGTAGGTGAAACATACATCATACGAGTACAAGTTAAAATACTTGTTAAAACAAGATTTTCATCATATAATGAATGATCTTCATCAATAAACTATAACAAAACAAATAATTAGGATAATTACAACTTCGATTTCGAAACTAAAGAAGATTGTCTATTTATTTCAAGAAAGATTTTGATATATACTAGATCAAATCTCAACTTTATCGGATAATTAAAGTTTCAAATTGAATATATGCTTAGTGAATATTAAGTAATCAGGTGATTTATTTACTATTTCAATCCATTTTTCAATTGAATAAAAAATTGAATTTGATTGAAATAATTCTTGTTCGAGATGAGTAAGATCTGAATGTTGTTGTTGTATAAAATTATTATCATCATCATTATTATTATTTATTTTATCTTGATTTTCATTATTATGAAATAATTTTCGTGATACTGATAATGAATTTTCATAATCAATATCATCATTATCATCATCATCATCACCATTAGTTATTTGTGAAGAATTTTTATCTTGTTGATTTTTTTTAATTGATGATAAATTAATATATTCATATTTTTGTACACATTTAGTTAATAAAGCATTTATTGATGATAATAATCGAATAAATATTATTCTCCATGATACATCATTTAATTTAATTTGATAATTATTATTTTCTGATGGCCAATTTATTTGATCAGCTAATGAACGAAGAAATTTTATTATTAAATCATTTGCTAATATTTGTATTGAATCTTTAATAAATAAAATATTTAATAATTGTTTCATACAATTAATCCATATATTTTCATCATATTCAATATTAGTATCAAGTAATTTTTTTATAATAACATCATAAAATTCTTTCGAAATATCATAAGATAATGTTTTTGTTGTTAAAAAATTTGAAATAATTTTCATTTGATAATGAAAATAATCTAAATTATTTTTATCAATTTTATTTTTAAGATTTTGTATAATTGAATTTAAATGTATTGATAAATGATTTTTTTTATCATATGGAATAATAAATGATACTAATTGTAAAAATGATGATTGACGTTGTTGAATTTTTTTATAAAGTTCATCAGATAAATCTTTTTTTGATTTATCTATTGTTAATTTTAAATAATAATCAAAAAGAATATCAATAAATGAAAAAAAATTTGTTGATGTTGATGTTGTTTCGTTAAAAAGTTGTTTAAGAATATGTTCAAATGTTAATGTTACATTTAAATCCATTTGATCAAGTAATTTTTCAATAATTCGTTTTGATGATATTCTATTTAAAAGACAATTAGAAGTCATTTTATTAAAGAGCTGAAGTTAAATAACGAAAACGAATAGTTCCGATAGGTTTCAAATCCGTGTATAAGACATTTTTTTAAGGTTAATCGAATCTTCAAAATGTTCCACATATACACTCAAAATTAGAGATGAAACTGATAGAAGTCCAATTCATTCCGATCTACTTAGAAAAAAAAATCTATCTATTTCTTACTGTTCATCTTTATTTTCTTCATCAATTTTTAAATAAATTCTTTTAAATGCATTAATAACAGCATTTGATATATGTTTATCATTTGACCAAATTAATGAAAACATATGTTGTTCTAGTTTTTTATATGCATTTGATTGACATTCAAATGTTGACCACTAATAATAATTACAAAAAAAAAAAAATAAATAAATAATAGAAAATATATAAAAATATTGTTTATACCAAAACAAGAAAATCAATTATTTCAAGAACATCACTTGTTACTTTTGAACAAAGTAAATAAAACGCATCTTTTGCTAAAAATCTTCGAAGATGATTACAAAAATCAGTTGCATTATGTAAATAAGATCTAAAAATATAATAAATTAAAATAAAAATTAAGCTTTTCTTTTTTTTTCTTACACAAGTTTTGATTGTTTAACCATATTATCAAATAATCTTGTTGCTTTTTCAATTGGTTCTTCATCATCAATTATTTCAATATCAGGATTTGTTGATAAACAATTATTTAGCTTACTTTGTAATTGTATTAATATACTCATTTCAGCATTATATTGTTCAAATGATGGTAATGATTCATCAATTGAATACATTGAACAAACACGTTGTTGTTGTTCAACAATACGTTCAAATAAAAGATGTTGATTATCAAGATTATTTTCTTTATCATTATCATTTAATTTTTCATTTATTATTGGAATATTTTCTACATTTAATGTTTGTCCTAATAATTTTTGTAATCGAACTAATTTATTCATTTCAGCATTATATTCATCAAGCATAGCATCAATTGGAAGAAACTAAAAAAATAAAATTAATAAAACAAAATAAAAATTTTTTTTTTTGTTTTTTTTTACTCGATCAGTATATGGATTAAATTTAAGTAATTTAATTATAAGTTGTATAGCATGTTTTCTTACAATACATGATGTATCATTCATTCTTTCAATAGTTGCTTGTGTTAAATGACAATAAAATTTAATTGGAATTAATTTTAATTCAACTAAATTTATACATAAATTAATTGCATGTGAACGTACATGGACATTATAATCAAGAAAATATTGATCAATTATTAATAAAAATAATTCACCACGTAATTCTTTATATTCAATTAATGATGAACAATAACGTATTATATTTACACATATATTTAATAAACAATTTCGCATTTGTAAACAATCACTATCAAATAAATCAAGTAAACGATTTATATATATTATTAAATGATCAGATATATGAATAGATAATTCATCAAGTAATTTTGCCATTGTACGAGAATTATTTATATCATTTTGTGTATTTGATGTTTGAATTATTGTTGAAGAAAGACAAAGATGACATATATCACTAAAATATTTTAATAATATTTATTTATTATTGTTGTTGTTGTTTTTTTCTATTTTTATTTTTACTTGATTATTCTTTCTAATAAAATATCTGTTCGGAAATGTTTTACATGACATACAATAACAGCTGAATATATTGTTGCTGTATGTTCTTGAATTTGTAACATTTGAATTATTTTTATACTTGTATCTAATAAATGAAATCATTAGTTTTTTAGTATTACGATGATATATTTTAACTAATACAAATACCTTCTTCGATACGAAATAGTCCAATAGTTAATGCTAATATAAATGATAAATAATCTTTAACTGTTCGAACACGTGATGAAAATTGATTATTTCTAATGATTGTTAAACATACATCAACGATTGTACTAAAATATTTTTTATATTATAATATTAGAAAAATAAAAAAAGATTTTATTTTTGTTTTGATTTATTTTACTTTCCAATTTGTTGATCTTCTAATCGTTCAGTTTCATGCCAAAATTGACGAAGATCAAGTTTAATTAAATTTGTAAATAAATAAAGTATTTCATCACGTTCATTTATATACCAATCAATTTTACATGTTTGAATAGATTGTTTTTGTTTTTTATTATTATTATTATTTGAATTTCCAATAGATTGTTCATGTTTATTATTATTAATAATTAATTTTTCAAGTACAAATAAATATCGACAAAGAAGATCTAATGAAATAATAATCATTTGACGATGTATATCATCACCATTTATTTGTTGATGAGAACTAATTGATTGAATTTCACCTTGTATAACTATGAAAACAAAGAAAAATAAATATTTGATTTCTAATATTTTTTGAAATAATTACCATCTTTAAGAAGACTACTAAATACTTTTCGAATATCATGAGATCTTTCAATATGTCTAAATAAATATGAAATTATTGTTGGTTATTTTTTTCCTTTAAATATATAAGTACATACCCAATAAGATCATCTACAACTGAATGTAATTTTGAGAGAGTATATAAGGGATTACTATGTTCATTTAATTGACATTCTATTATATAAATTAAGAAATTTAAGATAAAAATTTTTATTTATTTTAATAATAACCTTTAAATAATGCATTTAATTCATCTTTACTAATACCCATGATTATTTTCTTTTCTTTTTTAATTGTGTATTACATCTAAAATGAAGTATAAAGGCGCCATGATCATTAATTATTAATTCTTGTATCTGATTATATTTACAAAATGAAAAATGAAGATAATAAAGAAAAAGATTCTAATGAATCTATTTGTTTATCAAAGGAAGAAGAAGAATTAAAATCTCAACGGTATAATATATTTCATATTTAAAATAAAAATTCTTATAGATTTATTTTTCTTTTTAGAAATAAAACAAAAACTAGACGACATTCAAGTTTATCTGTATATTCATCAAATAAAAATGATAGTAAAGAAAAATTGAGTTTATCTTCTCATGTAATTTATTTTGGATGTGAACAACATTTAGGAATTGAATTATGGGATACATCTTATTTTCTTTCAATTCTATTTGAATTATTAGATGATTTTAAAAATAGTTCAAATGAAGAATCACGTCTTGTTGCTTTTATGATATGTCATATTAATGAAATTAATTTAAATTCTTTAATACCTATTAAATTAATTATTAAAATATTAAAATATTTTAATAATATACGTTTAAAAATTCTTATTTTACTTGAATTATTAAATGTTTGTGAAACAATTGATTGTACTCAAGCACTTATATTATTATGGGAATTTTCAACATATGGTTATATGACACTTTTTTATGTATTAGATCGAATTAAATTTACAATTATTGATAAAGATATTGAATGGAAATCATTATTAACTATTTTTGAACCAATAGAAAATAAAAAACATGCTGCATATATTGTATTAGATAAAACAAATTTTTACAAACCAAATAGAGCAGTGATTGTATTTGGATCGAAAAGACTTAAACGTTATTTTTAATTTTGACCGTTCCTATTACCATTGACATTGTTTGTTTTTTCATTCTTCTTTTATTGGGTTATTTTATAACGTTATAGAATAACATATAACGATAGATGTCAGTTGCATGTAATCAACGCTATATAGTTTAATTAAATTAAATAATGCATAGAAGAAAAATAAACTGCAAGATTTATGAAGAATAAGTAACAATAAGATCAACACTTACTTAGCATTAGTATATGTTTAAATAATGTAATAGTAGAATTACTCTGGAGATTCACATCTCGCTCTCATTGAATCATTGACAATTATATAATGTTTGAATGTTTTTAGTACTCAGTATGGTTAGAAAATTAAAAGCAATATTCAGTATGGACAGTTAACTTTCTATTATAATACATAAAACATTATTTTCACATCTAACAATTGCTTTTTTGTGCATGCATAAATATTATAGTAAACTTCTTTATACTCTTTTGAAAGTAAAAATTTATCAAATAACAATCCTTTATATATATGTATTCTGAAAACTTTAAAAAAGTCACTCATTGTTAATTAATAGGTTTTAACAGTTGTATCAGAAAATAGTTGTTTTTCTTCTGTGAAAATTTTCTGTTTAGTGTACATAAACTCTAAATGGTCATTATTCTAATGTCATGAACAGATAATATTCATATGTGACAAATATATGTATGTCTAACATTTATAAAAAGTGTTTTTTCCAACTATGACTACAGATTTTAATCATACCCTCAAGAAAAACATTAGTCCATATTTCTCCGATTAATTCAGTTACGAATACTAGTATAATTGTAAAATAATAGTAAAGAATACAAGTTTAACTTTAGGTACGCATGTGCTTGTTCTCAAATGAAAATTATTCATCGGAATTTACTCCTACGCCTGTATTCACATTCTAAGACATCAAATACTTTCCTAGCATCTGTCTTCATACTCACTTCTCTTCCTATTCTATATGAAAGAACCCAATGCGATCGTTCTCAGAGATGTTATCAGTAGCATCTGTTGTCCTTATTTTATCTTCCTTGATATTTAATATCTAATCATGTAATTTCATATAGTTGAAAAATTATTAGTTGGTATTGGTGATGCATGGACATCCGATGATGAAGGTGGTTCAGTTGGAACTAATGATCATTGTTCAAATGCCTATCCACTTGTTGCTGCAAAAATATTAAATTGGGAAGGAAAAAATTTAGCTCGTGGTGGCTCAAGATTAAGGAAATATCAACACAATTGAAATCATTTAGCACTCTTTCTTCTCTTCCAACACATTATTATTGGGATTGATGGGAATGATTTTGACGTTGCTGATGGTCTTGTTCAAAATACTTTTCTCAATAATTTAACTGATATTGTCAATAAACATTACTTAATCAAACCTCGACTTGTTTCTGTTTATAAAGATATTCAAAATTATGTTCCACAAGCAAAAGTGTATGCTGTTTCATATCCTAACTTTGTTGGTTTCGACAATAATCTTCTTAACAAAGCTAAATATCGTCAAATGATGGATATATTAACAACAATAATCCAAGAGGCTGTCAATGAAGCAAATATTAGATATATTGATATTGCAGATGTTTTCAGCTGATTCGTGTCTTTTTGACAGATTTACAGCTTATTTAAAAACAGGATCGGAATAAATATTAAATTATATTTATCTTACACTATTGATAATAAGTTTATGAAAAGAACATGTCTTGTACAATACTATTCTTAACTTAATCATTATTTACTATATAATAAAAATATCTATACGTATCATCTAGAGTTCGATTAATGAATACAATGAAATTTTTTTAAATCTCTTTTATAAATTTATATCTAAATTTTATCTGATTTTCAAAAAAAGAAAAAAGGCAACATATATAATCCTCTAATAACATCAATTTTGACTACCAAATACACCTTTATCAACAATAAAATAATTACATCGATTTGTTTTTTGTATATGATAACAATAATCAATCGATAATGAACGTAAATGAACAACATTTGTTTTAATACTTGTTATAGCTTTTCGTTCATCAAAGACAACTTGTGATTGTTGAGAATCTAAATGATGTTCTTCAATATTTTCAGTTTTACTCAATTGTATACGACAATGAACAAGAAATGCCCAAGTAAGACCTAATGCAGGACCTAATGTCATTGGTTGAGATAATAATGAAGAATTTATTTTTTGACTAAATTGAGTTTGTACCTGAAAGAAAAAAATATTCTAAATAATAAAAAAAAAAAACTAATATCTATTATATATACTTGATTAACACACACAATAGCAAGATTATATCGATAACAAAGTGTATGCATAGCAAAGCCAAAATATTGTAAAGTATTTGCTTTTATATGATGTTCAAACATAATATCTTCAGAACGAAAAAGTGCAGCTAATGAATCAATAATAATTAATCGAATATTTGGTTCACGATTGATTAAACATGGTAATCGATCAATAAGTGTCATTTCTAAATGACGCTAATATAAAATATAATTTTTTAAATTTTCTTTACAAAAAAAAAAACAACAACATATATATACATAATGTCGAATAATATCAAGATAAATATTATCAAAAAATTTTTGTTGTAAACATCTAGCATCAGCTATATTAAATGGCTTATCAGCTTTTGCACGATAATATGAAACATGTCTTAATCGTTTATCAATTTTTTCAATTTGAGATTCTGTATTAATATAAACCACTTCTATTAATAAATATAAATATTAAAATATAATGCTAGTCATAAGTCTCGACTCTCTTCTTTGAAGTTGTTGACTTGAAACTTTGGCTGCATGTGTCTTTTGAGAAACGCTGATCGGTGACATTAATCAGACGTCGAGTCAATGTAACAGAAGAATTATGAATGAAACACAATCTTTGCCTTGTTTTAGTCATATCTCAGCTATAAAAAGACTTTAGATTTCGCAGAATCCATCATTTGAAAACCTAAGTTTCAAGCTTTGTCTAGTAAAACGTTTACTCTCCAAGTCTTTCAGGTTGCTGAGATATGACTCTGTCAACGAATGCTAGTGAAATCTTTGTTTTGATAATTTTTTTTCAGTATGCTCATAGATCCATGAATATTTCGAAAAAGTTTCACAGCTATAAACCGCTTAGTGGTAGAAAAATATTTCAAGTGAAGATTCTTTATTATGTTGATAAATTCATGACTAATTTCACTTTAGAATTATCGTTCGAAATTATGTCTAGAGAATATTAATATCATCATGATTATTCTCAATTCCTAGAAATATAAATATTGACAGGTCTATCAACATTCTATATGTCGCCGATCAGCATTTCTCATTAGATACATGTAGTCAAAATTTCAAATCAACAATTTGAAATATTAAAGCACTTCAAAGTATGAGGTCGAGATTTATGATCAGCACTGTAATATTCATATAATTGAGAAAAAAAAAGCTTTACTAGCTTCTTGTCCTCGTGCTCGAAATGTTCGTTGAACTTCTAATGACATTTGAATACATAATTGAGTTTTTCCACATCCACTTTCACCATATAATTCAGTTATTTGACCTAGACGAATTCCACCATCAAGTGTTTTATCTATAATTGGACAACCTGTTGAAAACATTGTAATTGTATCACGTTCAATTTCACTCATTTGCCAAACTAAATTAATAATCTAATTATTTAATAAAATAATATTTATTTATATTATAAATTCAAACCCGATATTTGTCGTTTTGAAAAAGGATAAAATGCATTCGAAACACATTGTAATGCAATATCAATTTCAGATTTTGTCATTCGTGTTGTACGATTTATTTCATTTGGATCTAATTCCAGAAATTTTTGTAAAGAATATTTCTTATTATATACTAAATATATGATTTATATGTATATATATAATAATTTATTTTAAATAATAAAAAACCTCGATAAAGTTTTCCTTCAATATTTGGTGGTAAATCAATATCATTTAAAGTCAAAGGCATATTTCATATCTATAGTGTAAGAATTGATATTTCATTTTTTTGTTTTGTTAATAAAATTTAAACTTTACTCTTTTGCTTTTTTCTTTTTTTTGCTAAGAAAATCATACGAAATATTTTATGTTTGACATAAATATACTTGTTAGAACAATAATCATCAAGTTTACAAAAACAAAAAAGAAAAAAACGAAAAGAAAACAATAAATCTTATATTTTCTACATGTATGTCTGTATACAATAAAAAGATAAAAATTAAAAATGAATGATAGAGATCTCGTTTAACTTCATATATTATTTAACAATAATTGATTTATTTGTATTTTCTGTAATAATCAATTTTTCATTTAAATCATCCTGTAATTCATCTACATTTTCAACATCTGTTATATGATCAATATTAACATTATTGGTTACAATAATATCATCATCATCATCATCATCAATAATTACAGCATCATGTTGTTCAATTTGCTAAAATATACAAAAAAATATATCAAATTAAATATTGATTATTATATATTTTATTTTATTTTTTTTTTTGTTTCTGATAAGAATTTGTTATTTAAAGATAAGCCATGCATATTGAATCAACATGCGAAAGAAAAGCGCAATCGTAATATTGATATTTTTTTTTCCAATTGATATTTTATTTTTTTTGTTACCATGCTCATTGCTATCATACCTGAGCTGTAAGTCGTTCTGCTAATTCCTCTCTAAATTTTTCTTTTGCCCATTGCATAAAATGAGCTGTATCATATGTTGTTGGCTGATAGATAATATCGATTATTTTTCTTATAAATAAAAATTTGAAAAAAAAATATAATACATACTTCTTTATTTAATGATAATAATTCATTATCAATATCATCATTTTCTGATGCTAATTCTTTTTCTACAGCTTCTTCTAATTTTAATTGTTGCTGAAGTTGATCAAGTGATTCAATAATATTGCCTAGAAAAAAAAAATGAAATTTTTAAATAAATAAAAAAAATATATATTTTTTTTTTAATTTTATTTTTTACTATCTGTTGTTGATACATCTGATGATGGATTAATAAAATCATTATTTGATATATTATTATCTTCATCATCTAATATTGATTCTTTTAAATGTACACTTGTTGATAATGAACTATTTCCACTATCATCAATAGTTGCTGTTGTTGTTGGTGGTGGTATTATTGTTTGAGAATCAATATTAAGTTTTGATTGATTTGTTCCTATTAATTCTGTATTATCATCTTCCCACCATTCTTCAATAAGATCAATATCATTTGAATCATTTATTCGTGTATTATTTATATTATTATGTCGATTTGTATTTGTACGATTATTAAAATCATTTCGTTTTTGATAATTATTATTGAAACCATATTGACGAGGATCATATGATGATAATGGAAATTGATGTTTATCTTGTTGATGATATGTTCGTTGTTGTGTTGATCGGCGTTTTTGATATGATGTTCCCCAATAATTATTATTATTAAAATTTTCATTATGATATGATGAATCATCTGTATTCATATATGCTGAAAGTGGAAGATTATTATTATTATTATTATTTCGTTGATAACGATTGTTATTATTTGATGAACGAAAAAAATTATTATTTGATTGCTGTTGTTGTTGTTGTTGAGATGAAAAATCATAAAATGATTGAGGACGTGATTGAAAACGATTATCATTATTAAAACGTGATGAAGAATTATATAAACGTTCAAAATCACCTGACATTGGTCGTTGTTGATGATATTTTGTTTCTTGATCAGGTCTTTTTAAACGACGAAATCTTGGTGGTAAATCATTGGAAGAATCTTCTTGTTGTTGATGAACATGAGATGTTGAAGATGATATTGTTGATAATTGAGAAGGAATAGTAGATGAAGGAGGAGGAGGAGGAGGAGGTGGTTGTTGTTGTTGAAAAACAGGTGATGATTGAAAATGTGATGGATGATGATATTGATGACGATTAGAATTTTCAAATGTACGTGTTGGATGATATTGATGAAAATGTCCTTGTGATGGTTGAGATGAAGGAGGACCTGTAGATATAGGTGCTGCTGGATGAGTAAAATACACAGTACCATTTCCATTAAATGCTGATGGTTGACCTACTGATGGATAAACAAAATTATGTAGATAAGCAGTTTCTAAAAACAAAAAAAAAAGAAGATATTCAAGAAAAATAAATGAATTTATATATATATATAAGACTTACGATCTAATTGATCTCCACCATTATTAATCATATGATCAACACCTGTATGATGTCCATTCATATTTGTTGGTAATAATTGTACATGAATTGGAGGTGCAGGTGGCATAGAACCATTTGGCCACATTGATATTTGTGGTACATCTAGATGAAACTCAGAAACTCCTCCTAAATGACCATTATTATGTATTCCAGTTCGACGCATTCGTTCTTTAATAAAAAAAATCAACTAATCAAATAAATTATTAATTCTACAATAGTTATACCTTCTCGTCGGCGTTGTCCTTGTTCTTGATTTCGTTGTTGTTGTTGATTAAAACGTCCACTGCCAATACGATTAGCTAAAAATAATAAATATAAATTTGATATTTATTATAACATAAAAAAAAAAGGTTCGAAAAAAAAAACATTCAGTGAGCACACATGCAAACAAATGAGAAGAAAAAAAAATCAGTCATGCAGTTATACGATTAACTACAACTGTATAAAGCATTAACCTTCAATAAAAATCGTTTTCTTTTTTAAGAAATCACCAAAAAAGAAAAGAATTTGAGAATATGAAAAAAAACTCATTAGTCAACAAATAATTTGCTTACTTATCGGGCGTTAACTATTGATTTTAATTGAAGGGATAGTTAGTTTATAACGAAGTATACATTGCTTCGTCCCCCGTTCTTTTGTCTACTACTGCTGATAGTCGTAAAATATGTATATATGTGCAATGTACATTACGCTCTCATCTCTTCTTTTTTTTCCTCTTTCTCTCTCTCCCTCTCTTCCTATTCTTTTCGTCCATCGACAAAGACGGCAAAAACGTACACATCGATCATCCAGGTATATCTACCATTTACCCTCATATGTATGTATATACTTATATCATACATACACACACGACTTATGTTATATTCAAAGTCGTTTAATCAGCTGATTTACAAGCATCCTCAATAGCATCATGCAATAATAAAGTAGAAGAAAAGAATAATCATAATAATAATAATAATAATAACACAAGCTGATATAGAAAAAAGAGCAGCAACTCATTCCATGAGTAATCAATAATCTATTACCTACCTTGATTGTTTACAATGATAAGTTTTTTTGCGTGTGCCGATTCGTCGGCATCTACGCATAGAATTGATTCCATCAGACTTTAATATATTCTTATAAATCAATTAAATATTCTCAATTTTTGAAAAGCAAATAATAAGAATGATTTTTTTTCCTCTTTATTTTCAAGGTTTTATTTATTTATTTATTTTTCTTGAAAAAAACTATTTTTATCAATTTCCCTCTCTTACCATGATCATTTTCTGATTGATAATGAAATGGATATGCATATTCAAGTAATTCAGGATTAATTAAATTATTATTATATTGTTGATTAGTAATTTCTTGTGCTCGTTCACGTTTTAAACGATTATAATCAACTCTTTGTGCACGTTGAGGTTGAATATCATTACGATCCTTTAATTAAAAAAAATATTCAAAAATTCTTATTAAATTTAAAAATATTTTTTAAAATTTACATTTTCAAATTTTCGTCGTATTGGTGGTCGATGCATTCGTTCATGTTGATTATTCTGAAAATGAAGTTTTTATTTTTAAAATAAAATAATAATAATAATAATAGTAATACTTGAAAATTTTGTTCAATTATTGTATTTTTTCCACGATTTTTTGTTGTCTAAAAATATGATAATCAGATAAAAATAAATTTTCTTTTTTTTTTTATAACTTACACCTCTCATTGTCGTTGTCGTGTCTTTTGTCGATTCAGCTATAGTTAGTTTTGTTGTTGCATCCGATTGTTGAGCAAGTTGTCGGTCTTCTTCAATTTCCTTCAATAAATACAAACACACATTAAAATACAAAAAAAAGAAGAATACATTTGTAAACGACAATATAGTTCTTTATTTTTAGGTGACACTTATGTGAAGACATATATATACACAATACAATATATAATACACAAATTTAGAATAAAAGAACAACTATAAAAGCATAGTGGGAGGACGAATAGAAAAAATATTATTCCAGGCAAGCAATCACAATCGTTACCAATGTACAACGTACCGTCACAACGTCTGATGAAACTCTATATCCCTCATTCTGTACACATGTATGTTCTCTTTTAGAAGCGAGAAAAAAATCTGACGACAAAAAGGGAACAAAATTGTCAAAAAAATCTCTTTCTCTCTCATTGCAGTGACATTCGAGAACATGGAGAACATAGAGAAAAGAAAGAATAGACCTCTGAATCGACAAATATCAATCGTTAGACCTCCCCTTATTCTCTCTCTCACTCTCTCTCTTTCCCTCTCGTTTATTCTCTTGGTCTCTTGTCATATATACTCATATATATATATATATATGCTTCAAACAAATAATTAGTGCATATTCAAATACAAACTTGATGACGTTTAAGTAATTCCAAGTTTTTAATACGCATTTCAGCCATTTTTTGATCAATTGCCGAGATGGATGATAACCCATCCATCGATATTATCTATTCAATAAATCAATAGACAAAGAAAGTTTATCTAAAATAAAAAAAAAAGAGATCATTAAACAGATATACTCTAACATAAACAATATCTATATATTCACACATACACAATTATTTTCATGATTTATTAAATATATAAAAATAAAAAGAAAGATCGATAGAAAAAGAGAAATAACGAGGTCACTAAATACTATCAACCAATTTA
This sequence comes from Macrotrachela quadricornifera, assembly GCA_022393335.1. Taxonomy (NCBI): domain Eukaryota; kingdom Metazoa; phylum Rotifera; class Eurotatoria; order Philodinida; family Philodinidae; genus Macrotrachela; species Macrotrachela quadricornifera. Next base: position 128,440 of record JAJEKB010020614.1, on the reverse strand, counting down.
CCTTGCTCAAGAAGATGTACAATTCAAATTTATATTTGCTTTTTATGCATATTAGTTACAGATGATTGAAAAAGCGTTCGATTCATCGACCTCATTCTTTTGTATGGTTATTATTTGCTTGCTTGTATAGATAGTATACATAGAATGTGACAATCAATTGTACAATTCTCTGGTATAAATGCGAAAATAATCGTTTTCTGATGTACGCATATGTATGTTTAACAACGAATACCTCAATAGTTAATGATATTTTAGTGAATCCTACTTCTGTATCTCATAGTAATGATGTACACTGAATATATGTATATGTAGTAATATGGTTAACATCAAAGAGAGAGAGAGAGGAAGAAAACGTGGAAAGAAAAAAAAGAAAGAAAGTGCTATGTCAGAATATCTAGTAATACGAAGAAGAAGAGCAAAGAAATGAGAAGAATGTGTTTATATTCTGCATTTTTATTTTCTAATAAATAAATAACTTTATATCAACAATCATTACTTACAGATCATTGTATTTCTATTATATACTTGAAAAACGTATCGAATAAATCAATTTTCTTTTATAATACATATATATTTGTATTAAAGTGCAATAAGAAGTACATGACAAGCTACTATCTTTTCATTGTCTTCTATTTAAATGCATATGTATATGTTAAAAAAAGAAAGAAGAATAGTCAGGTGTTGTTTGCTCTTTCGAATAAAAAAGTAAAAACTTTTTTCTTTTTGTTTCTCTATACAAGATAGAATATTTTATTGAAGGACGAAAAAGATTAAATTTCACTATAAAATACATATATATATATGTTATATATCGTAATATAGTTGCTATTTGAATATGAATGAGTAATGTAATCATTTTATACATCTTATAAAAGATATTATACTTATTGTATTTGCTTCGTTTCTTTTATAACAATTTTTTTATTTATATGAACATTGATGTATGATAGATATTATAATCAAATAAAGAGATGATTCAATGTCAATGATATGATATATATCCATAAGGAAAATAAATATATCGATACATACTTTTTTTTTTTGATGAAAACGAATAATATTCGTTTATATCTCTAAATAAGAAAAAAATATAAATAAATGTTAGTTGATTGAAACTAATGTTAATAAATTTGTATAATTCAAAAGAATTTATGCCATCGAAATTGTAAGAATTCTTCTATAAGAAATTATTTGAATAATAAAATGAATAGATTGAATTTCTTAAACATTCTTTTCTTATAAAACTTACATTGATATTAAGTTGAAAATATTATTTATTTTATATATAATTAAATTGTATGTTTCATGAGTTGTAAATATTATTTTGTTTTTTTGGAATGCTATTTAATTAATTTTCTTTTCCTTTCCTTTTTTTTCTCCTCTCAATTAAGACATTTCAAATTTTTCTTATACTTTGTATTGGATAATTGATAGACCACTAATGTCCTGTTCAATCATGTTGAATCAGATGTCGCACAGATAGAATACGACATTATAATTATAATAGGTACTTCATACTTCTCCAAACTTTATTCAACTCAATTTAAACACTAGGACATAAATGTTATAATGGTAATGTAACAGTTGTTTAATATACTTGAGTAATCAAGCAGACTGTTACTCCATTATGAAATAACTATTAAATATTTTATTAACTACTTTTTAAATCATATGATGATAATTAAAAAAAAATACTTACTTAAAGAGATTTTTATTTGTTTTTAATATCAATTATTATTAATATTCAGGATTGGATATAATATATTTAAGAATAATATAAACACTATTGTCTTTATTTGAGAGCGATATTTAATACTTTTTATAATATTTATATTTATAGGAAGTTTTTCTTAATAAGAAAAAAAAATCTAAAATTTTATTTGAAGAGCAATTCAAAATCAAATAACCATCTTAGAATATTATATTAAGATAGTGATAATTTTATTTTAAAATAAAATTTTGAAAGTTATAATTGATATATATTGAACAGATCCAATAATAATTATTTTCCTGTAAATATAAGACTACTGAAGGATTGAGTATTTAATTTTACGAACATTCATTTGGTATGCATGACATATACAGATTACATCAATAAATGTAACATTTAAAATCATTATTTATGTAGTCATTATATTTTATTCATTATCATTAATCATATGGGAACGGATAATAAAATATGTTTTAATCATCATCAAGTTTTTGTTCATCTTTTGTAAATGTCAACTCGATATTTTGTCACAAGGGATTCTCAAATTGATGATAAAATCTGACATATATTATAAGTGATATATTAACGTTGAAATATCCAAATAGATAAACAAAAAATAATACTAATTTCTATTATAATTATAATACACAATATATTGACTAATATTTTTATTATATGAATATTCTATTGATATGACTGTTGAATCATAATTTGATCTAATAAAAATAAAATTCAACAAATTCTTCATTGTTCTTCTTGTAAAATTGATATTTGTTGATTAATCATCAAGAATATATATCAGTATTATTATATATAAAATATAATTAATTAATTTATGATTAAGATTATTTCTTTTTGTTTATAAATAATAAACGAGAAAAAAAAAGACAAAGAAAAAAAAAGAATTTTAACGAATCAGAACAAAAAAAAAGAATTTACAGAAAAAAGAAAAAAAAAATTATTGACATGATCACCGATTTAATATAGTTGTTGTTATAGGCATATGCTCATTAGAATCAATAATAACATTATCGATATTATTTCCTGTACTACGTCGATTATTTGTCCAATTATCAAATAAATGATAACCAGTAGTTGATGGTTCCCAATCATCACTTGTTGATTCAAGTGAATATGTAAATTGTCTTCGTCTTTGACGTTTTCTTTGAAAATAAACAAATATAATTGCTATACTAACTGAACTAATAATTAATAAAAGACCAAATATAATTATTATTGTTACAATTCCACCATGAATAGTTCGTTTCATTTTTGAAAATGTTGATCGTATTATTGATTCTATTTTTATTAAAAAAAAAAGAATAAAATTTAAAAAGGAAAAAAAAACTCAATGGATTTTATTTATACTTGAACAGCCAAATTCATCTATGCCTTCTGGACATGAATAATAACCATCACAATGAAATATTTCATCTATGCACCATTGATCTTGATTATTTATTAAACAACGATATTGATTTGATATACATGGACCTAATTTTTTAAAATAAAATATAAAATTTTGTATTTTTATGATTATTTAATATACCTTTAGAAATATTTGTTATTAATATTTCAAATGATTGAATATTGAATTGACATAAATTAAATGTAAGAGGTAAATCAATAATATTACTTTTAATATATGTTCGATTAAATAATGTATAATTAATTAATTCAATTGATTGCATTTGTTTATTAAATATTTCAAATGATGGAATTATTTTTGACATATTTATTATATTAATTATAATTTGTTCTGATGAATTTGATAATGATGGTTTAATAAATGTTATATTACAACATGATGAATATGATAAAGATGTTAATGGTGGTGTGAATATAATTGATAATGGAGATGACATAGTTACTGTTTTATTACAAAAAGACATAAAATCAACTAAAGACAAAATAAATAAATAAATAAATAAATACATAAAAATTTCTTTCTTTTTTCTTAATTAATTTACCTTGTATTGAATTTGAATAGATATTTTCAATAAGTATTAGTAACCAGCAGCAATAGTAGATTAGAATTCTTTTTGTATTTGTCATTATTTGAAGATTAAATATATATTGTTCAGTCATTCAATCGTACGTTTGACGAGATGAATAGCAAACAAAATATTCTCCCTCTCCCTCTCCCTCTCTCTCTCTCTCATTCGGAGATGTATTGCAATGTATCTTGAATGCTGCTGCTTCTAGTTAATTGTCAAATCGGCTACGCATGTTTCTCTCATTCTTTTCTTTTTTTTTCTTCTTCTTCTTCTTCTTCTTCTTCTCTCTTTCTCTTTTCTTCCGACCTAGAGCAACAAACATACATCGGGCAGATTCTTTCTCTTATTCTTTTTCTTTTTCTTTGTGTTTCGATGACGATGATTCAGCATCGAAAATACGAGACCGACCAAAAGAAGAAAAAAAAGAGAATAATAGTGGATGTTGTACGTGTTAAGCTTTCACCTTCAACAGTTTCTATATATGGTCGTACTAACATCATCATCATCATCACTAAATAGTAGCATTAGGATGGAATGAGCGAAAAGAATAGAGAACGAGAGAGAGTGAGTGAGTGAGTGAGAAAAGATGACTTATTTGTGCAGAATAGAGAATGCCATTGATGAATAAGTATGAGATAGATAAAAATGAGATGTGAACAATCAAAGAAAGAACGAATTAGTCAGATACAATAACAAACTCTGGAGAAATTGATGTGTACGCACAAGATTAGATTGACTAGTATAATCTACTAGGTTGTTATAACAGCTGTAATGGATAAACTAGATTTCCCCTAGGAGAAAGAAATATGTGAATAAAGAAATCTTAATTTATATTAGATGAAACAAGAAAAAAAGGAGAATTATCTGATTAATTTTTTTCATAAATTATTTATTAATTAGTTAAATATGAACCCTTTTGCTGTTGAATCTGGTTTTTGCTTTTCAATTAATTATTTATTCTAAAAAAAATTAAAATATATATATAAATCAAAAATAACTTCCTTTAGAGATTTTTATTTTCAAAAGAAAATTTAAAAATTATTATCTTATTATACATACTTGAAATACTCAATAGAATGATCTTGATTAATTTATCATTAATAAAAAGAATAAATGATTGATTAAATAATTGAATTCATTCTATATTTTATAGAAAGAAAAGCTCAAGAGGATAATAAGAGAACAAAATTTTTTATGATTCTATCAAGATTACGTAAATGAGAATTTATTGATAATTATATCGTCATGTTTCACGAATATTCGTATAAATTTTATTTTATAAAATGAATATCATTCATTTTAACATCAATTGGATATAAAATAAGAAGTTATGAGACTTATTATTTTAGATTGCAATAGTAATCCATATAAAACCCTATATAGAAATATTAGTATACCCATCAAGAGCAAAACAAAATCCTACTTAGAAATGCATTATAATCATATCTATTGATTTTCGCTTATAACGAATTAGTCTATAATTTTAAAAGATATTAACTTATTGAAACCTATCCTTGGTTTATGGTTAAGATTTTTTTTTATGTATTTATATAATTTAAAAGAAATGCTTTTCTAAATATAAAATATGTAGAAAAAGATTCGTTTGATATATAAATAACGTGTGTCAATATAGTTTAGTCTATCTTGAAGAAGATACTCGATGAAAAAAAATCAGACGCAAAATTTAATGTCAATGAATTGAAATATTTAGAAAATTGTAAAAGACTTTATTTATTATTTTCATATATATTATTATCGAGTTTGTTTAATGTCTAATATGTATACACAATATGAAGATGAGACAAATTGCTATTAATTAAGAAAAAATGTTTATTTATTAATTGCTTGATTGTGAAGAATGAACTTATTCATCACAGCAATTTTTATAGAAAATATAAAGACTACGATTCCTTAACTCCGTTTTTCTTTTGCATGCTTTGTGTAGATCCTAACATTTTGTACTCAGTTAACCTTTCTCTATTGATTCTGATGCTCCATATTGATGATGCCCGTGTATATTTTGTGAAAAATTCATTAATGGCTGCTCATTTCAAAAGAAAGACGGAAGGACATTTTTTGAATAACTTTTAATATAAAGAAGACAGAGAGCTGTAGTATTTTACGGTTGAAAAAAAGACACAAAGATGCATTGAATTGTATATTATAGGATAATTTAACCTAATTTTTTTCAAGAACTTCAGCTAACGTTGGGGAAAACCAACGTGATCTAATTGGTAGCTAAAGAAAATTTTCACTCACCAGATATACTTTTGAACTACTAATTAAAGATCTATAAAATGATGAAGGAATCAGACTTTTAAATTTATTCAGTGAAGTGATATGAAGATTTTATTCGAAAATCTAATTTAATTTTTTTATTGATTTATGCAAAATAAAATCTCTTGAGATTTTTGTTAAGAATTAATTAAGAAAAGTTTACTAAACATCTTAGAAAAACTTGTTATATATAGTTCAATGCAATTTAATCTTCTCTTTCCAAAGGTGAAAACTGCACTCCACTATCTTATTTCTATCCAAAGCTATTCGAAAAAAAATGTACTTGCTTTTTTTGTTTGAAATGAACAATTGTTTTAAACAATTTAACAGCCAAGGAATTAAATCCAGATTTTCGAGAACAAATAATATATTTTTTTCTAACTTACTGATTCAAAAATGAATGAATATATTATTGTAGGATAACAATCAGTAATGCGAATTCAAGTTTACATAGAATTAGCTGTAATAAATCAATCATTTTTGCTCTAGAGTGAAGCTGTGAATGCAAATTATAAAACTATGAATCTTTTTTAAGAGATAATAAATGTAAGTGAAGTCAAATAAGCAGGATCTCGATATATATTATCTGTATATGTGAACGTATGAGACACTAATCTTATACAAAGAAAATATTTGACTTTTGATTTTTATTCAAAAAATATTTCATTCCTTTCTACCCACAACTAGTCCTTGATAATGATTAAGATGGATTATTTCTTTTGTACTTAAATCATGAATTCTTTCCACGTCTTTTTCTTTATTATTCGTTCTTAACATTTTGTAACACTCCCACTATTTTTTATATATATCGTAGGAAGAGTTAAATGTGTAGGTAAGGATTACTATTCATAGATACTCTAAAACACTATATAATCAATTGATTTATGACATTCAATAAAAAAAAAATCAATCATGATTGTCTCGTTTCGAATTAGTTATATATTGATATTAGCAGTATTATTCACTGTTGTTATTGCTAATGGTAAGACAAATAGTAATAAATATTTCATTGTATTTTCTTGTGTATGTATTTTTTTGATTTAAATAGAAATTCAATGTTCTGATAATGAAGAATACAATGAGTGTGGTACTGCCTGCCAAGAAAATTGTACATATACACCAGAATTTTGTACATATCAATGTGTTCCAGGATGTTTTTGTAAAAAAGGTTTCATACGTGAAACTAATGATAAAAGCAAATGTGTTCGACGTTATCAATGTCCATGTCGTGCCAATGAATTTTTTAATCCTTGTGGATCAGCTTGTCCTGATACATGTGCAATCAAATCTCAACCATGTACTAAACAATGTGTTCCTGGTTGTTTTTGCAACAAAGGTTTTGTTCGTTTGAATAATCAATCAAATAGTCCATGTATTCCTGAATTAGAATGTAAAAATTCTTTATGTTATGATTCAAATGCTGAATATACAGAATGTGGATTGGCATGTCCACCAACATGTGATGATGAACGTAATCCAATTCGAAAATTTCGAATTTGTCCAGCAATATGTCGACGTGGATGTTTTTGTAAGAAAGGTTTTGTTCTTGAAAAAAATGGTACATGTGTTAAACCTGAAGCTTGTTGTGATACAATTAAAGGATTATATAAAACATGTGGTTCAGCTTGTTCACAAACATGTACTAATAAGAATAATTTATCCTGTTTTCTTCCATGTGTATCTGGTTGCTTCTGTGATCAAGATTACATACGTAAAAGTTACGAAATAAATAGTCATTGTATTCATAAATCAACATGTTAAAAATACTTACTGAAAAATTGTAATAATCATTGATTTGATAAAAATTAATCAATTAAAATTTTCTATTACATGACGATATATTTATATGTTTTAAATATATTTTTTAATAAATACACTGCTCACTATTTTATAGAGCATGAAATTAAATCATTTTTTTATATTTATTCTAATATGGAAGAGAAATTCATTTTACTTCTAATATGAGATTCAGTTTGAATGTAAAGAATAAATAAATTACTATTGCAAAAAACAGTTTAGTTATACTGATTATTAAATGATTTTCTTGTTATTCATGTTATGAGTGATCATTGCTTTTGTAGTATAAGAAAAACCAGCTTGAAACAACGTTCGATGGAAAGAAGCTTCAGAAGAAATAATAAAAAAGACAATCCTTTTGACACAATCAAATCATAAACGAAAACAAAGAGAAACCAACAACTTGGGAGGACATTAATCAAAAATTTGTGATATGAATAGAGAATGAGTAAAAAAATGATCGAACGGAAGTCAACAGTTTACGAAGGTTTTTGTGAATTTTTTCTCTATCAAAGATTTTTCTTCTTTCATTTATTAATATTGCATTTAAAAAATATTCAAGAATGTCCAAAATTGATAGTTTGTGTTGTCGAAAATTTCCATTAAACTTAGATTTATTTCTAGTTTTATATGAATCAATTGATGTTAACACGTGTATGTTAATTTCGACATGAATTCATACTTACGTGAATTTTCGATTCGATGTTCCTTCCATCAAGCCATTGATGTATTGTTCTGATGGCTTTTCAGTTCAGATCTTGAATTTGATTCTATTTGGTTAACGTAAGAATCGAACAAATATTGAGTATTGATTGAAGACTATCTTTGACTAAAGTTGATTAGTTGTTTTCACATGATTGAATAGCTGATTAGGCAAAGAAGCACATGTTTTACTTAATATGTTAATGGATTTATCGTATTCGATGAGGACATTGATGACGATGTGATGATGAGAATAAATTTGCAACATCATTAGCGAAAAGTGCAAGTAAAATTTGCAGTATATTCAAGTTTTCTGAAACATACTCACTTACAGATTTATGCTATAAAATACATTGGTTGTGTCACATAGAGCATCGAATCTACTCTTGAATCCGTGCCTTTCAAAAATTTTCTATCGTAACCAGTAGCTGAAAAATTCATAAAACTAATTTTAAAACACTGTTTTTAGTAGAAGAAAAATTAGTATTTCTTCTTAACATTCATTCAACACCTATACTAGTTAAGAAAAACATCTGTGCCAGATAAAAACCGATGAGATTCGTCGATTGGTATTAAAGAGAACTAGATAATCGATCAAAAAAATGTCTCTATTTTGTGGCTAAATTTGTGGCGAAATTAGTTTGAACCAGAGTATAGAAAAGGATCAGCTGATCAAAACGCGTATGTGAATTCGCATTCGGAATCTAAAATCAAACCTCAGGCTAGATGCTGAAACCAAATTGAAAATTTTACTATCGCCGCTGTGCAGGTAAAATGGGACCAATGGCGTCGTTGACTTCATGCAAATCGAAAGAAAGCGGTGCTTCTCCGGTGACAAATTGAAAGCAGTGTTGCAGGGTAGATGAAAAGCTTCAAGCAATGTTTCATGTTGCATGATAACGAAAAAACAATATTATGCAATGAGTGAAAATATAGAATCGGCCTTGTGCGATGTGTTGAAATCTCGAAGCAATGTTACGGAATAAGTGTTTATTTTCGCCCAATCGGGACCCCTGCCTCACAGGTTTTTACCGAGTGCGCTACGGTAGTGTAAAAGTGTTCAGCCCTTTACATACGTCTTAAAAGTTAGGGACATGGTATTTTGTTAGCAGTAAAAAGAAAAAGCGTTGTTGGACATTGCTACTTGAAGAATAATGGTATTTTTGTACGATCTAATTGGAAAACAATACTATATTGAATATTTGAATTGATAAAATATATCAGAAACGATAAGTTTTCGCCAGTAAATGGAATGTTTTACGTGAATTGTTTTTATATACAAGTAGCTGCTACCCGAATGATACTTCCATCACATTTTGCAGGTGTGTACGAAATCTCCATCTTGTCTTAAAAGAGTGGTATGCTGTTAAAGATGTCCCAATGAATTGTAATTGACTGTTACTTAGTTGCAAAGCGATATTCTCTCGGTTCCAAATCAAGCCATGCTCCTTTCTAGTCATCGCAGTGGTAAACAAGGTCATATATGACACCAATCGATAGATCTCATCAAGTTCTATCTAGCGCAGATGTTGAACAAATGTTGACTAGAAATACCAATTTTTTCTACTAATAACAGTGTTTTAAAATTAGTTTTTTAATTATTTCAGTCATTGGTTACGATAAAAATGTTTTGAAAGATATGGATTCGATAGTATATGCGATGCTCCACGTGACACAACCAGTGTGTTTTATGACACAAGTCTCTAAGTGAATATTTTCCCAAAAAATTCGAATCCGCTGCTAACTTTACCTATTATGTTCGTAAAAAATCTTGTTGTACATGATACAAGTATATTTTCATGAATCATATAACAAAACTTTGCCACAGTATGTTCTCGTGATAGCACATAGAACAATGCAATTATATGTTCGAGAACACAATATATAAACCAGATTGCATATGATTTAAGTCTATAAAGACAGTACGTAAGCCTTTTATCTTTTGAAATTTTCCTATTTCTTTGGATACAACGCGAAAATAAATGATTGGCATGCTGTTCATATAAAATATCCTATTAATTGAAGTAGAGCTCTTTATGATTAAACAAGTATTCGAACAGATTCACATAATATAAGTGTTTTTGATTTGTCAGACGAAATACCAACTACTTGGATAGGCTAATGCTCTATAAACACAAAGAAAGTCTTCTTTTTGCAAACAAGTTATGATTGAACTAGTAATATGTTATACACTCGTAAAAGAAGTTAAAGAAAAACTCAATAATACTTCGAAACTATCTATTCTGTCCAAAGAGTAAAATTGCCACACGTTAGCATTGAATCTGCAAAAGAATTTTGCTATCTTGTATTTGATACGACTGAAAATGGCCTATATCTGAACGAATATGACCCGTATTGTTTGATCCACATCCTTCTTCACAGTGACGTCTAACTACATTGAGAATCCAAAATCTTGCTGAATGTTTATTTGTTAAAACACTTGTTTGTTAAGACAGAAAGAAGTTAGAAAGCAGTAACGTGGTGAATTTCTAGCTACGTCGTAGATCTGTGATTATAATTTCGATGTAGTTTTTGAGCAGATCAGACTGTACCTTTATAGATGAATTTCAAAAGAATCTGAAAAAGTCAATCCAAGAAAGTTTTTTGACTACTATTATTGCAAATATGGATTTATAGTTTTTCACTTCTCATTACTATTTTACTGGGATAAAAAAAAAATATTTAAGAAAAAGTAAAAATATAAAAATCTTTACTATAATCATTGATTCATAATGTTTACTTTATTTTGTTTTGATTATAAAAAAACAAAGAAAAAAATGTTTTTTTTCTTTACTTTTAGTTTTGCATTTTGTTGAAGGTTATAGCAGGACTGCTTGCTCGATTCTTATATCAACTACAATCTTGGACGAAGATCTTTCGCTCCTCTTCTTCTTTTTTCCTCGATTGCATAATTAATGCGGTGCGAAGCACAGCATTTCTGGAGTCCTTCGCGAGTTTTTTTTTTTTATTTCTGACTTTCTCGATGTCCACATCAAAAGTTTTCATTTTGCGGAGCAATTATCTCGTAAACGGAAAGTGATAAAATATTCGTTGAAACGCCATATCAAAGTATGAAGATGAATCTATGACCATGCGTTTTCTGATTTTCAATAGAAATTTTCATTTCGGTACAGGAAGCGTAATAAAATGACGATTTTTAAAGGACTTTGTTTTTTTCGAAGTTTGAGATAATTAAAACGAAAACATAATGAAAAGTTAGGCGCCACTCGTTTCGAACAACTGATTTTATTTATGGCAGCTGTAAATACAGCTGTTCTCAGATAATGAATCATAGAAATAATTAAAGTATCAAATAACAATGATCTTCTAAAACATGTTAATATGCATTGATAGAGTTCTCTTAATAATGAATACGACAATGTCTAGTTTTCGAAATTCGTTTCCGCAATTTTAGGATTTCTTGTTTTTCCTTTAATCGAGATTTGGTGCTTCGCACCGCATTTCGCAGTCGAGTGAAGCGCGAATGCCATCTAGTTAATATTGAATCTCCTGTCGATTGAAGGAATTAGATGAATTTTTTATCTTATATAGCCTATAATTGATTGTCATTCCATCCATTTCAGATTGCTGTACGAATATTGTCATAGTATCCACCAATACAATAACTAGGTTCATTGATCTAGTGATCTACAAAGTTTTATGTACATATCTCATTCTAAAAATACTTTCAACATTTTAATGTTTTTACCTTCATTCTTGCCATGATATTCACAATTAGGTGAAAGCGAATATGAGTGTGTTTAATCGAAAATGTGTAGTCGAGAACGAAAATAAAACTTCGTAGAGAGTTATATTACCAGATGTAACTATTATATTGATTGATGCTATGATAATATTTGTACAGTAACCTTAAATGAATGAAATAGCAATCAGTTACGGCCTATATCATACAAAATGCTCATTTCATTCTTTCGACGGATATGGAATCAATACGAAGTATGCGATAATAATGGAGAAAAAGAAGTGAACGAAGGAGAGAAAAACTTGTTCAAAGGTATAAATCAGAATGTTTGTGTCTATCTCCGTTAATACGTATGTTTTTATATATAATAGCATCATATTCTTCGTTAAAGCTTGGCTAAATCATCTTGCATTATATCAACTTACTTACATGCATAGTATTAGACAACTGTTTGAAAACTTATCCAGCAGTTATGTTTTTTTTTAGTTTTACATGCTTGAAACTGATTCATACAATATTGTTACTAATCATAGCACACAATTTTTACTTCCATTTCACCAACCATAAATATTAAATCATCATCAATAAAATAAAAAAAACTATCAATACTCGGTTATAACCTGGACAACGCACGTTCGATGTGCGTTTAAGTATATTTGCCATTGTTTTGTATGATGAAGCTTGAACATCATGCAGAACAATGAAATGACTATAGATACGTATGAACAAAAATTTCTTAGATTTTTATAAAATAGTTTAATAATTAAATGAATATTATTAGATTTAGAAATGTCCCGAATAGAGAAATAGTAGGAAATTATTCTACGCTCCATTTCTCTCTTTCAAACTATTTCTTTTCTAGTTTGTAATGATTCACAAAATTTTTCGAAGAGATCTTCTTCCACTCTGTCAATTTTTAGGATTTTTAACTTATAAAAATTGTCGATCTTTTCTAAAAATACTATCATCTTTTTCTGCAATAGTGACTTCTATGAAACGCATTGGTTATACTATTTCTCTTCCTATTTACATAATGCATGACATCGGTCATTCATATTTTTTTTCTCCTTCTCCTTATCGTTTTCTTTCGAAAATCGATCAACCGTGTCCATTATACGAAAAAAAAGACATATCAATACATCCATATACGTTAATAAGTTCGTTTTTACAAATGCATTTGTCTTTTATATAATATAATATAAAAACTTGACAAAAATTTAATAATTATACATCATGGCATGGAGCCGACAAACATGTCGAACATTATCACTAACCATAGGTTATTTTTGCATATTTGTATTTTTTTCATTGACAATTTATATTGTTTATGTTTATTATTCAACAATTGCACCAAGTTTTATAGAAAAAAAGGAATATAAAAGATTTCTATTTCATTTTATATTTGGTAATTGGCTTGCAATAAATATTTATTTTAATTATATTATGGCATGGTTAATATCACCTGGATTGGCTAAAAATTATCAAAATTTAGCAACTCAATATCCTATGTGTAAAAAATGTTCAATGAATAAACCACCTCGAACTCATCATTGTAGCTGGTGTGATTTATGTATATTAAAATTTGATCATCATTGTCCATGTAAAAAATTTTAAAAACTTAAATTAATTAATTTCATATTTTTTTCTTTTTTTCCAATAGGGCTCAATAACTGTGTTGGCTTTTATAATCATCGATATTTTTTTCAATTCTGTTGTTTTATGGCAAGTGGATGTTTATATGCTGGTATTTTTGGCTATCGGGAATATCAAATTGCCTTACTTGGACATCAAATGTAAGTTATAATAAAATATTTTAGAATTACTATCTTATATATTTCAGGTTTTATTATAAAGATTCATTATTTAATCCATTTGATATTCTTGATACAATGGAAATACCTGGTTTTATAACATATTATATATTTATTGCTGGATTAACAATTAGTTTTTTATTAGTTGGTCTTATTTTATGGCATGGACGAATGATTGGTCGTGGTGAAACATCACTTGAACGTGTACTTAATCAAGATTATGCTCAACAATGTCATGAACAAGGTTTTATTTTTGTTAATCCATATAATTTTGGTTTATTAGAAAATTGGAAACGATTTTTGGGTATTCGAACAATAGGTGAATTTATTCGACGAGTTCTTTTACCAAGTAGACATAAACCAATAGGTGATGGCATAACATGGAATGGTTATAATGTTAATAAAAATTTACATTTATATCGACGTGGTCTTGGACCACGAACACGACCTATTGCTTTTCCACCGGATATGTATCCGAATGTACCTGGCAGTTATCCACCCAATAGATATCGATCTGTTACACTACCATGGGAAAAACAACCTAAATCAGCTAATAGTTCACCTGGTTATCAACCAAAATCAACATCTACAGAAACAATAGATTCATTAAAAGATCAATAAGAATTTTTTTTTTTTTTTTCTAATTAATAACATTTGATTTTTAGCAAAAAATAAAAGATATGAAATGAATTAGCCTTGTCTGTTTTTTTTTATATATATTCTTTATATTGAATTATATTGGCGGCTAAATAAATTTCATTATCATTAATCAATGTTTGATTTATTTCGATTTGTTTGTGAACTTATATTTGGTTCATCATTATCACTTTCACATGAAAGTTTTGATTATCTTTCATCTAAACTTCATATTATTATTATTCAAATTATTCAACAATCATTTTTAATTGCATTAAAATCTAAACGAACTCGATTATTAGGTGATGATTTACAATTAATACTTAAATGTCGAAATATATCTCCATTATTTGGTTATTGTTGTTCATCAACTACAGATACAGAATCATTATTTCAAACTGTACATCAAGGTACACGTACAGTATTTATTCAAACTGATACTTTAATTAAATTGAATAGAAAATATTTATTTACAACAAAGTAATTGAATTATTATTTTACAAAAAAAAAGAAAATTCAATTGTTTTTTTTGTTTTTAGTATTTTATATGGAAATAAAAATTTTCCAAAAAAATCTATTATTTTATATAATGATATTATTCTTCATGTTGAATGGTTAGTTATAAATGGTGAACAAAAATATTCTCAAATAAAATCATCATTATGTAATAAATCAATATTAAAAATAGAACAACAACTTTATTTATCATTTATTCAATCAAAAAATTTTAATGAAAATATTTTGAATTTTTTACATTATGATCATATTGCATTAAATACTATACTTTCAAATCTTATTGAATGGTGTCGAAATAATATATGTGAATGTCTTATACATAGTTGTCGATTAGAAAAACGTCGTCAATTAGTTTATTATCTAAATATTATTGATTGTTTACTTGAAAATACATCGATAAATATTCAGTATTATTTACATATTTTATCACCAATTATTATTACTTGTCTTTTATATGAATATGAGGTTAGAAAACAAAAATTCTAAATATATATATATATATGATATTTTTATATTTAAGATTGATGAACCATTGGATTTTGATGATAAGAATGAAAAATCTATTGTTGATACTGGTCATATATGGTCACTTCGTTTATTAGCTACTCGAACATGTGTTAAAATATTACAACGTTCAAATTTTCTTATTTATGATGTCTTTTATACTCGTATAATATCTCGATTTATTTGTTCATTAATTAATCCACATAGTTCACATTCTATAATTTATTCTATTCTTTGTCTATTTGAACAATTAGGTCCTCATGCTTCTCGTGTATTTTTATTACCTTATCTATTAGATATAGATTTATCAAAAATTCTTTCTTCAAATTCAATAATTAAAGTACTTGAACGCATTGCTATAATGATCGTAGAAAAATAGTACTATAAGTTCTATCTAGAAATAAAATTTATATTATGAGAAATAATAATTATTCAATTGATAAATAATTTTATTTACTGTTTAAAATGTAGACTATGATCACATACATTAGTTAATACTACTCTCTTAAGTATGTCATTTTCACGTTGATTATAACAATCTCTTTAGATAGTATATAGTCTTTTTCAGAAATTCTTCGAAATTCACTGTCAATAACTTATCAGATAGGTTTTTTCTTAAAAAACTCGATTAAAAACCTTACAAAGAAAGTTCAGGTAATCTTGCAATACGCAATTCGATGCGTCTTCATCTTCTCTTTCCAATAGTAAAAATTGCAGCTTTCTATCCTATTCTTATCAAAAATTATTCAAAAAAAAAATATACACTGAATAAGCATTACATATGATAGAAAAAAAGATCTTACTGAAATTTTATTATTATTAGATTAGTTGAAGTATAATCAAATAGCATAGAAAAATAGAGCATTCTTTTCTCTTGAAGATTATATAGAAATGTACAGTATTGAATTGTCACTTTCACTACTTTTGGGTTGTCCTAAGCAATATAATAAAAGTTATTTCGCGAAAATTTTACTATCGAGTTTTAAAAAAAAAACTAACAGTTACATTTTTCTGATATATTTTATAATTTAGAATGTGTATTTGTCTACAAATTATAAGAGTATAATTTCTCTATCTTTATCTAATATGTTTGTTGAATATTTCCACTGAAGTAATCAATAAATGAATAGATCTTAAACAATAGATAAAAGAAGATTTCTCTCTATAGAATTAATTATCATACTATGAATTATTTATTGATTAAAGTCAAATGTTTTATCAATGACGGTATAATATGAACTATTTTTGTCTATTTACAATGACAATAATTAGAGTACATTGTGGGAAAAAAAAACAAGCGTGGAATAGCAAAATCTTTTCTAGTTTATTATTCTACAGTTATATTTTATAAAACAAATTGTACGGTCAAATGAAATGGTGATTTATTTACTTACGTTCACAACAAATATTCGTGATATGACTCGTTAACCATCTTTTTATTATCAGCCTTCATTAAACAAAATACCGTGTCTAGAATGTATTCAAACAAGGTAAATGTATTTTTTGTTCATTAGACCGATAAGTTTATAGATTATTTGCACAATCGAAACCGCAAGGCCGAAAAAAAACATATTCATGCTGATTAATCTCGGTGGAAAAAGTGACATTCATTTACTTTTCACATAAACAGTAACTTGCAATAATACATGGCTATGAATTACGATACTGTAGTAGGACAAGATACATTATACATGGAAGATTCACTATGGGCTTCCTCAATTGATCCATTGGATGATGAATATCCCATAGGAGTTACTATTGCTATAGGTGCTCTTCTATTCGCCGGTGCTGTAGTAGTTTCTTTGGCACTAATTCCTGCTCATGTGGCTGGTAAAAATGATGTACCTCGAAGTACAACAACGACAACTAGTACGTTTGTTTATATTCTAATGAAATTTCTTATGTTATAGGTCTGTAACTGGAAGTACTATTTCCAATGATATTATTAGTTCTAAACATAGATAACTGAAAATTTTTTTTTTATTTATATATAACCAAAATAATATTTTATATTTTTAGCTGAAAGTACTGTTCCGACTGACATTCTTAGTTCTACAAGTAAATAATTTAAAATTTTTTTTATTTATATATAATCAAGGTAATGTTTTATATTTTTAGCTGAAAGTACTCTTCCGACCGACATAATTAGCACAACAGCAGGTGCTGCATCTAAGATTCATCGTAATCGTCAAGCAACAAAAATATCAACATTCCGTCCATTAGTAACATATCATGATTTATCTGAAGTTGATGATGTAATGTGAAGATTTGACTAGAAGAAATTTTTGTTAATCAAAATCACAAATTTTATTTGTTTTTATTCCGATATAATTTTAACAAAATTCAAAAGATCTGAAGCATGTATAAAATAATAATAAATAGGAAATAATTTTATCGTTTAATATAAATTGAACAATCGTCCTATTTATTAAATGTTTCTCATTTGTCTTAGTTCGTTACTACAAATATTCTATCATAAATAATTAATTTAATCGTGTGGAATGATATAATTATAATAGAGTAACATGATAATAGAACTTTGTAGTTAAGATTTTAAAATTAATGAAAAACAAATATATTGTTTAATGGAAATGAATACACTTATTAAGTTCAATATTTCTTGCCTAAACATATTTATATTTGAAATAATAAAATAAAGAGTGAGTAGTAAAATTTTATTTTTTATAAACAAGAAAAAAATCGATATAATATTATACCTTTTTTCTTTTTTTCATATAAATTTGATTTAAACTAAATGATAATGTTGTAGAAATAAATCTTTCTAGAATTTCTAATTCATACAATACAATTATAGTTTTATAAAGAAAATATAAATCTGAAGGTTATATTATGCACTATTAAGGACAGTCATCTGTAGCTATAT
>JAJEKB010020614.1:40124-54902 GCA_022393335.1 Macrotrachela quadricornifera | reverse complement strand
CATATTGTTTATATATGCACTATACTATTCTGAACGTACATATATTTGACTTTTGTTGTTATATAAATAATTATGGAATAGTGAAGAATAATGAGCATGTCAATGAAATCTATTGTCATTTTTCTTTCGAAAGAATTATATATTAGAAAATCATGTTAATCGTTTAATAAATGATCTCTTTATAACAAATGATAAATTATAGGAGACTTGAATTTTTAAATAAAATAACTTTATTCTTATTCTATTTAGAAAACTGAATGTACATAAAAATATTTATTAAGATTAATGAATATTACGTAGAAAATAATATTATTCCAGGGTGGTGGGACTACTATAATTTCAAATAGAAAATATAATGAATTTCATATCTACAAAATTGTATATTTGAAAAAAGTTTTAAACAGAGTTGTTTTAATTAAAATTTATTGAAAACTGTCTGTTAACACTTTTTATAAGGAAAAAAAATGATCTTTTTCACATTAGATTCAGTTGTTTTCCATTAGTATCCCCACATATAAAATATTTGAAAAAATACTCATTCAATGACGTTTTCACGTTGTATCGAATGAGTATAATGTTTCGAAACGGCTGAAGGAGAAGAAATAGTCAGAAAAATAGTACAAATTCAACATGTAGAATTAACAATGAATCAAAATCAATAAATATATTATCAATTGTTTCAACGGATATGAATATGAGAGAATGAATTGATTAGATTAATAGATCTACAATTTCCACAATTGTTCTTTGCGATAAAACAAATATAAAATATGCAAATAATTTATTAGCATATCTTCTTAATTGATGATGAAAAACAAACCATTTAATAGATCAACAGTGCGGATGAGAGCAAGCATTTAGTCCGCAATCAAGAATTAGTCACAAGAGAATACTTAATTAACTTGAGCCAAAATATTCTCATTTACCACTTATGTAAATCTTGCAAAATATTGTTGAGCATATTTTAGCTCAATCACAACCATTATCACTTCTTCTGACTTCTAAATATATTTCATTCAACCCTTGAGACTTGAATGTGTGTTTGACATATTAAATAAATACAAAAAAAAATGGAGGAAAATTATCATTCTTATTTAATCAATATAATTACATTTCTATTACTTTAAAATATTTTCGTTCTCCGGATATTTTATACAAAAATAGTTTAGATATCATCTGACGGTTCGATATGGAACTAATTTTGTTTCAATCGAGCTACTTAAACTGATCACCTTTTCATAGCACAATTCATTTTTGTCTTTTCCTGCTATTTCTACTTTGCAAATATTTAATATTTTCATACAATTAAAAATGAACATGTACAATTAAGAAGAGACAAAAACTATTTTGAGACGAGTAATTTTCCTAGTTCGATCTAAATATAAGTTAAATAAAAAAAGAAAGAATTAAAATAATTTTTTATAATATGTAATGTGCGACAAATAATAGTAGATGTCGTATATATTTTTAAAACGTGGTTGATTAATAACCAATAATATTTTTTAACGTTAAATGTTTTGATAAAGCAACTCAGAATATCTTTAATAATTGGCATTAGTCAATGATTTAATAAATAAATTAAAAATGCATCAACGAAATTCTAATATAAATCCAAGTACAACAATTCTTTCATCATCACGTTCAAATAATATACAAGAAAATGATATAATTGGTGCTCGTCTTGTTCCATTTTCTTTAACAACATCAAGATCATCATCAATATCAACAAATGAAATTGAACATTATTATGTTCCACGTCCAACAATTGAATCCGATTTAATATTTGAATCATATCTTATTTTATATAAAATAATAACACTTTTTTTACAATATTTATTAATATATAAATCCGAAAAATGGGTTGAATCATCAAATATATTAACAAATTCATTTATTCATTGGTATCATATTGATTTTTATATTGTTATTATATTAATTATATATTGTTTAACATTACAAGAAAAATTTTTTTTTCTTCGTGTATCAATTAATATAATATCATTAATTTATTCATTTTGGATATATTCATGGAAATTTGTATTAGTTTTTACTTATCCACTTGTTTGTTCATTACTTGTTTATCAAGATGAAAATTCAAAATATCATTATCAACACCAACAACAACGTCTAATAATATCATCAAATAATTTACCTGAACATTGGTGTTCAACAAATGCATATGAATTACGTTATGAAACTGATTGTCTTCGTATTGAATTTAATCAACGTATACGACATATATTATTTTCATCATTTTTAACAACTTATTATATTTGTATTGTTCCATTAGCATTTTGTGATACACATTATATTCATCTTGATATAATACTTCTTTTTCAATATGGTTTTATATTATTTTTAAGTTTAATTACGATATATACAAGTCATTATTTACCATTAGAATTATTAACTGTTTTTCATCGTAATGGTAAACATCTTGGTTCATGGCAATATATAAAAAATAATAATAATAATATATCTATAATTCCATTATGGGATGATAAAAGTCCAATATCATATGAACCAAATTCATATGTCAAATATAAACGATATATATATCGTTCATCAAATTGTTCAAAAACAATTGCTGAACCGGGTAATATGTGTCATAAACGTTTTGCAATATTATTTAGTCGACCATTTATTTTTCCATTAATATTATGTTTATTACAAATAATACTTTTAATTACTCAAATAATATTTATTTTAATTGATCAACGTTGGTTTGTACTTTTATCACAAATGATACTTTTCATATTTAATACATATACTATTCATCATAGAATACGTGATATCTATTTACTTTATTTAGTTTATTATTGAGAATGAAATCAGATAAAAAGAAAAAAAAAAAAGAAATTATTGAATCTCGTTTTAATATGTTGTATTAATTAATGAATTAATTTTCATTTTAGATATTAAATATGATGAAAAAACTTGATTATGTTAATTTACCCGGTATTGTAAGTTGAATTTAAAAAAAAAAATATATTATTTAATGTATTTATAATAGGTTAATGATCAACCGGATTGTTTTGAAACACCTGATTATCCAATTAATGAATCATCTCATGATGTTGGACATGATAATTCAGATTCTGTTAATCAATTTGATATTAATGCAAAAGAAGTTCATGATACATTTAATGGAAAATATCTTAATGGAAAAGTTGCAAGTATGTTTTAAATATTTAATTAAAAATATTGATTGATTTTTTTTATAGATTTTTCTGATGGTTCAGCTAAAGCTCGAGGTTATGTTCAACATGGAATTTATCAAAATGTAAAGAAATATTTTTTTTTGCTTATTAGAATTTCTAGAAGTTCTAATGGAAAAAATGTTTTTTCAGAATACTTTATATTTGATTATTGTTAAAGATAATTTTATAATAAAATATATTCTTTCTAAAATAGTATGCTGAACATGAACCTGAAACATCAATTGAACGTTATAAACGTTTAATGGCAGAATTAAAAGAATTAGAAGAAGAATTTAATCAGGTAAATATTTTAAAAAAATTATTTTTGTCAATGTTATATAAGAAACATTCCATTTTTTTATTTTCTATACAGGAGATAGTTGCGTAACGCTACAGTGAATTTCTTCAAAATGTGTGAAATTCTCACCATTTGTAGAGCTTTTTGTTCTGATCATTTTAGTACCAAAGAAGTTAAGCCTAAGCCTTTTAATTCATTAATCCACTTATCATAAAATTTCATTTTTAAAATATTGTAGCCCATATAAAACTGTTTCGAACTCTATATAAATGAAAAATTTCAACATGATAAATTACATGACTCATCAAGTCGTAAACTTGATGACTACAAGTAAAGTAAGGGTGAGAAATATTGCAAAACTCAAGCAGAAATTTTGAATTCTACAGACAAGTTCTATATATTATTTGAAAGAGCAGAACTTGCTCTATCGAATGCTATATTTCGTTTTCTCTGGAAATAAGATTTCATTATTAAAAATCAATTGAAAAGAAAACTCTGTATTTTTAAGGCAGGAAAGAGTTTTTCAAAGTATTTATTTGGATGGAGATAGATCCGAAATACTTTACACAATAGAAACCAAAAAATACCACGAACGTTTTTAGTCGAAAAATATGATAAAATCGATCATTAATAGTTTTCGATCGACTATTTTATTAAAATAAGGTGACAAATCAAATCTAATAGCATATTCGGATTTCTCTTGAGACGGCGCATCTAATCACACTAAAAATAAATTCATTTTCTCTCAAAGATTTGGAACAATTAGAGACGCAAAGAGGTAGTATGCTAAGAAGTGTTCATTAGTTAAAGAAAAGTGTATATTGAAAGGATTTTTCTTTCAAATCAAAGTTGTTTTTAGTGTGATTAGATGCGTCGTCTCAAGAGAAATCCGAATATGCTATTAGATTTGATTTGTCACCTTATTTTAATAAAATAGTCGATCGAAAACTATTAATGATCGATTTTATCATATTTTTCGACTAAAAACATTATTGGCATTTTTTGGTTTTTATGGTGTAAAGTATTTTGGATCTATCTCCATCCAAAAAAGATAGTTTTGAAAAACTCTTTTCTGCCTTAAAAATACAGAGTTTTCTTTTCAATTGATTTTTAATAATGAAATCTTATTCCCATAGAAAACGAAATATAGCGTTCGATAGAGCAAGTTCTGCTTTTTCAAATAGTACATAGAACTTATCTGTAAAACTCAAAATTTCTACTTGAGTTTTGCAATATTTTTCACCATTAATTCACTTGTAGTAATCAAATTTATGACTTGATGGGTCATGTAATTTATCATTTTGAAATTTTTTATTTATATAGAGTTCGAAACAGTTTTGTATGGGCTACAATATTTTAAAAATGAAATTTTATGATAAGTGGATTAGTTAATTAAAAGACTTAGACTTAACTTCTTTGGTACCAAAATGATTAGAACAAGAAGCTCTACAAATGGTGAGAATTTCACACATTTTGAAGAAATTCACTGTAACGATGGTAAGATTCTCACGGAATCACCCAGTTAAAAAACATTTGATATTCTAGCAGTGATTTCATTTAATAGAGAATTTAGCAGGCACTCATTTCATCCCATACATCATGTCCCGCGACGTTTCATTGTAAATTCATTTTGTCACTCAACTTTTCGTCCCTTCATAATTTTTCTCATACACTATGTTCTATTCCTTTTGTAATCTGTTTGGCTAACTTAAGCAAAATCTTAAACTGTGATTCCTTCTTTAGTATATTTAACAACTTCAATAGATTAATATCGTTTATGATATTGTATATTAATTAGAGTCGTCACAAATCATTTATTCAACTGAACAAATTGTAACCAAACGAAAATTTAAAGGACGAAATACCAAGGAATAAGATGTATGGAACGAAATGCATGAGTTCAGAAAATTAAACTTTCTACAAAATTTTAAAGCAAATATTTAGGAAGATAAATTTTGAAAAAGAATATATTGAAATACTGAAAAAAAAACCGCTTTTCTGGATTCATTTAAGTCATTATTTCTAATTAATTTGAGTCAATTTAAAATTTTAAAAGACGAGTTTAACTTGTGAAAAAAAATATTATTTTTCATAATTCATCCTAAAATGTAAGTAAAAGGATTGAGAACTATGAGAATATCATACATATATCAACTGAAAAAAGTTCTTTATCTTTACTTCATTTTTAGTATCAATCTTGATTAGCACATATTTATTTAAACCGTTTTTTTTTTCTATAGGAAAATACAAAAAACATAGTTTAAAAGTTCAATAGATATCTATCGGGTGTCCCAAAAATAATAATCCTTTATATATTTTTTCTATCAAAAGAAAGATAGTGTTTTGAAATTTTCTATAAAAGCATATTGAAAGTCAAAGTCAACAGTATCCTAAAAAAGAAAAATAAAACTTAAATGTATTTATTAGACATCAAAAGAAGATTTAAGTAAAGAAGAAAGTGAAAATTTAAATGCACTTGTTCAACATATACAACAATTACAAGATCATACATCAAAAGTATATGGATCGAAATATCTTCTAAATGAACGTGATACAAGGTTATATATAATAAATATATTTTACTCGTGAGAAAAAATTTTGTTTTTTTAGTTCATTACTTACAAAATTAGCAGCATCGAAACAAGAAGCAAAACAAACAAATAAAGGACAAAATAATTCCGATACATTTAAATTATATATTAATCCAGCAACAATTGGTAATTCATCAACATCTGCTCTTCAAGTACAAAAAAAATTCTTTTTTTTTTGTATTAGAAAAAACCTTTTTTTTTAAATTAAATATTTAGCTATCAGAAATTGAACAAAAAATATCTAAACTTGAAAATTTAATTGGTCTTAATGAACAACAAACAGTAATAATATTTAATTTAATCATAATATATTATCAAATTTATTTTATTTTTAGGTTGAATCGAAATCTTTATTAGTAAATTAAAAAAAAAATTTCTGTTTTATTTTTAAATTTCTTTTATTTTTATTTTTAAAAAGAATTCACTTGAACAATTAACAACACGTATTAATTTATTGGATGGAACAAATATTGATCAAATTGATATGAAATTAGCAAATGTTCTTACACGTTTAAATACAATTAATGATAAAAAAACACTTGTTGATGAACAAAATAAACAAAGCAAAGTAAAAAAAAAAATCAAATTAATTTATTTATTAAATTTTTTTAATCATAGGCTGTAGAATTATTTGATATGATGTCACGTTGGGAAACTATGGCAGCTAATTTACCAATAATTCAACAACGTTTAATAGCTCTTAATGAACTTCATCAACAAGGTATTATATTTGATTATTAGAAAAAAAAAGAAGATTTTTTTTTCTTATTTAGCTTTTCAATTCAATACAGCACTTTCACATTATGAAACTGAACAACAAACATTAAAAACATCACTCGATGCTAATGATCAATTATTAAAACAAGTAATAAAAAAAAACAAAATATTTTTTTAAAATTATTTTTTATTTATTTTCATTTAGTTAAAAACAACATTTGAATCAAATCTTGATTCACTTAAAAATCAACTTAATAATATTGATCAAAAATTAAATACAAATGGAAATCTTAAAAAGAAATAATTTATTATATTAATTATTATCTTCTATTTTTTTTCTTTTTTGGTGGTGCATCAGATAGTTCATTCTGTTTTTTTCTTTGGCATTTGTAATCGCTTATATTTTATTATCATCGGTTAACGTTTTAAAAATAAAATGTGAAGGGATTTAATTAACAGAATAATATTTATTCTTACCAAAACATTTAGATTTATTAATAAGTTGAAGGAAAATATTTTCTCTATCATTTAAATACGAGCAGAATGTTGTAATGTTTTTTCTGTAATATCCAAGGTGTCACCAAGAATAACTTGTTCTTTGTAGAATATTGATAATTGAAACTTCTAAATCGTATTTGAATATTGTCTTTTGGGCTCTGTAAAAAAGAGTACATGTGAAAACTTGCATTAGAACAAAGTTTCATATCTTGGAATTATAAATTAATTTAGTACAGTATATACAATTGTCATAAATTTTCATTATTAGAATGATAAATTCTAATATTAATATTACTTATACTGGTATATTTATTGATTACATAGTTGATTATCGTTCAATTATTTACATTTATATAAATGTTACTTTAATCGAGATGTATGAATTGAATATAAACAAAAGTTTAAAAAAATTTCTCTACTTACGAATTTTTAAATATATTACATTTCTCAAGGCTAAGTATCTTTTTCGTACATAATGACCAGGATAACATTGACATTAAAATCCAAATTAATTGATTATTAAAAAACTTATTTTTTCATTTAAATTTTCCAATATAATTAAATAAATAAAATATACCATGAGACACAGTGTGAAAAGCTCTGCAATCTACATACGATCGCTTTTTTTATGGCTGCACTTTTTACTTTTAAAATATTTAAAATTTTCACAAGTCAAAATTTAATCGTGCGAAACAACGTTTTTGTTAACACAATATAAATTCAATTCTTTTTTTCATCGTTTTACAATTATTTTATGTGAATTATAGAATTGCTTACACTATATCTTATGGTATACTCTTTTGTTTTTAAATAAAGGATATTAGGTAATAAAAAGATGAAGAAAAAAAAACTGAATTCATGTCATGTCAGAAAAAAACATCGTTTTCGTACGATTAAATTTTGATCATTTTCAAAGCAAAAAGTTCAACCATAAAAACAGTAATTTTATGTAAATTACAGATCTTTTTACACTGCCTCTCCTGATATATTTTGATAAAATGATATTATTATTTAATACCTATATGATTGTATTAGAAAAAGCAACAACTTTTTTCTATCTTCATATGAAAATGTATAATTCATATTGTCTTTTTTTTCGAAATAAATATCACAAATAACATTCGGAAAAATGAATATTTTTAATTATTAGGCAAACATATATTTTTGCACACTAATTATTCTTTCATTATCATAATATTTTATTTTGTTTATTTTAATAAATTCTATAGTAATTAAAAAATGAACGAATCATCAAATAAAACTATTAAAAGAATTATTTCATTAAGTTATAATTTAATGATTCAATAAGAAATAAATAATTAAGAATGTACTTTTTTTTTCTTATGAATTATTTTTAACAAATTGTGATTATTTTATGAAAGCAGTATAGTTAATAATATTACAAAATATGTTATCTATGTGAAAGATATTGTTATAAATCGAATATACATGATATAGTTTGATTGAATTGATGACCTTGAATGTTTATTGTTATTGAAAGCCTAGGAAATAGCAAAAAGAATGTACGGAAAATGTCATCGAGTGAATTAGAATAGATTCATTCTTTTGTTTTCTATTGTCTAAAATGACTAAATCATGAAAGAGAGTGATGATATATGTCATCATATCTTTGTTCAGTGAAATAAGTTCGTCGTAATAAAAGAGTATTTAGTAATGACCTAGATATATTCGTTCTATGGTTGATTTAGTATAAATAGCGATTTAAATTTGTAAATAAAACATACATCATCACACAGCATCTTCTATTTATCTATATTCAGTAAGTTTATTTATTTATTTATTTATCATATCTAATTTATTTTTATTTTTATTTAATAGAATATTTCTCTTTGTATAAATAATAATTTATTATTTAATTAACAATGAAATTTGTTTTACTTTGTTTATTAATCTTGTGTAGCATTATGTTATCACAAGCAGGTTAGTTTTTATTTTTATTTTTGATTTATTTTTCATATACTTTATAATATATATTTTCATTTGTAGTTCAATATCGTCTTCGTAAAGTTTTCCATGATAGCTCATCAAGTGAACAAATCTATACTGATGCAGCTGGAAATACTCGTTTCGGTAAAGTTCGATATTATGCTGAACCTGTTGCCAATACTGGCAACTTAGTTAGCAATACTGGCAACTTATTATCTCTCAGAGGAGTTCCAACAACTGATAAAGACTCCACAGTAACTGAAAAAGATCCAACAGTAACTGAAAAATATCCAACAGTAACTGAAAAAGATCCAACAGTAACTGATAAATTGCCAATCGTTTAATATCGTAAAACTGGTGAAAGTATGTTTTATTTATCTTTCTAAAATTTATTTATTATATATATTTATTTATATTTAGATGAACAATAATAATCAAAATAATTTTTACGGATTGTTGAAGTCATTTATATAATCTTCAAAACAATCATCTGTAATAAATATCGTTCATATTTTTTTTCTTTTTTTGATTAATTAAATTGTGTGGTGCTGTGAATATCTTTTTTTTTTTTTTCTTTCTGCAATTCAATAAACTTTTGTCAAATTAATGCAGTTAACATAACTATAAATGATTTCTTTTTTTTCATATATTCATTATCGATCATATCATTCAAATATTAGAAAATATTTATTGAATTTTTATTCAATCGAAACTTTGATTTTAACAAATGTTAAATATATTTTAAAGAATTTCGAAATTATTTAAAGCAAAAAATAAGTAATTATGATAAAATTATATTGCTATGTATAATACATTAGTTTGTTCATTAATATAAAATTTGTTTTTATTTGAACTAAGTGTAATTATATAAAGTTAGAATAACTTTAAAAATTTTTTTAATTTTGAAATAAATAATTGTTATTTGTATAGATAACAAACGATAAAATAGACAAAAAAAAAATGAATACATGTAATATCCTATGTGTAAACAACTAACAATTATTTTTTTTTTTTTCTATGAAAATATTGACTGATTATGTATTAATATTTGTATTCAAATTTTAAAATATTATTGAGAAAGATTTATCGAATTTTATATTGAACTACATAATATTGATTAGTATATGAATTTGTATTTTTATTTTTATTTTCAACAATAAATTAGTTTATTTTAATACAATGATCTTATCATTTATTGAATATACAGGGTGTTTGGAAATTCACTGACCAAAAAGAAAATTCAATATCTCGCTTACGGCTCGAGCGAACGAGCTGATTTTTTTATTAATGATAGAGGCATGTTCAAAGTTTATATCCATAAAGACATGCCTAGAGAGATGCTTTGTCAAGTATCAATATTGGCCTCAACAAATAAAGTTTTACTTTTTCACAGATAGGAGAAGAAACAATATACTTAACAAAGGATTTCTCAAGGGATCTCTTTATGAATATGAAGCTTGAACGTATCTCTATTATTGATAAAAAATTCAGCTCGTTTGCCCGAGTTCCAGTGGAGATATTCAATTATTTTTTTCCGTAAAATGACTTTTGCGCACTCTATGTATCGTTTTTTTCCTGCCTGTGAAAAAGTAAAATTTTGTTTGTTGCGGTCAATATTGATACTTGACAAAGCATCTCTCTAGGCATGTCTTTATGGATATAAACTTTGAACATGCCTCTATCATTAATAAAAAAATCAGCTCGTTCGCTCGAGCCGTAAGCGAGATGTTGAATTTTCTTTTTGATCAGTGAATTTCCAAACACCTTGTATTATTATTCTATTAGGGAAAAACACTCTTAATTTCTTCATAGAAATATTGAAAATATATAATTCGTATTGCATTTTATTTGATATGTATTCAAAAGTGGTTAAGTAAAAATAAAAATTGGAACGAAGATATGTAGACAATACCTATCATTATGATGTAATTATTGAGAAAAATTATAAAATTTTTAACAATTCAAGTGATATATACTTCTGTGCAGGAGTCTTGATTTCGATTTGTATGATTGTTGATAATGTGTTTAAAAAAAAAAATCAATTTATCTACAGAAGGAATTATTTGTTGTTAATTTTGAGATGAAATATATCTTGAAATAATTTGAGTATGTAACAAAAAATAAATCATGATTAATATCTAATTTTCAGAGTAAATTCACTTCATATTGTGTATTATAAAATGAAGAAGAAGAATTTAAAATCAAATTCTTTTAAAAAAATCATAAAGAATGTTAGATTTTTAAAAACTTGAAATGGCTAAGGAATTAGTTAGTAAACTGTTGTTTAATGATTCAAGAGAAAATGAATAAATAAGAAAATGTGTTGTTAGATATATTTCTTACGACTTGGTTTAAGAAAAGAATTAGGTTTTTTTTATCTGAAAAATATCAAATAATATTAAATCTACATCGGAGATACAAATATAATTCAAATATAGCGTAGATGATTCAGTACACTATGCGATTATAGATAGAGAATTCTTTGTTAGTAGATATATATGTTAAACAACAATACAGAATATTCAAGATATCTTATAAAGTCAATGAATATGTATTCATTCTTTTGTTTTGACTGACTAACATAAATAAATGTAAAAGAGAGTGATAATATATGTCTCTTAGTAAAATAAATTGACCTAGATGTAACAGAATGTTTATCTAACAATGACTTTGATGTATTTGTTCTTTGTTCATATTTCTATAAATGTCGATAGAAATTTATAGAAAAATCATATACATCATCACATAATTATCTTGAAATTTTCTAAATTGTGTAAGTATATTTATTTGTTTTCATATTTATTCTATGTTCATTTTTTCTTTTAGAAAACTTTATCAATAAAAGCAATAATGAATATGAAATTAATTATCAATTATATTATACTTGCTTTAGCTCTTATCTTTACATGTGGCTTTGTTGAAGAAGGTATATTGTTATCATAAGATCAATAATATAAATAACATAGTTTTATTTGTAGCTGTTGCTCAGCGACGTGGTGGTGGTGGTGGTCGCTATCGTGGTGGTGGTGGCGGTGGTCGTTATCATGGTGGTGGTCGTTATCATGGTGGTGGTCGTTATCATGGTGGTGGTGGCTATCGTGGTGGTTAGTGTTTTTTGTCTGTTATACGATCTATTGATAGTATTTTTGAATTTTTAGGATATCGTCGCTATTAAGCAACATGGCTTACATCGACAATTGAATTTGTCGATATTGAAATGATGAAAAAAAATTTTGTTTCATTACATTTGTTAATTTTTTTTGTTATTTCTCTGAATGTGTGATAGTATAATAATCTTTTTTTGATTAAATTCAATAAAATCTCTTTAAATAATAGATTAAACAAAAACTTTACTGATATATTTGCATAATCTCGCTCAGAATTGTTAATAAGAATAATTATGAAAAGGAAATTTTTCAATAATTATGACTTGTATAGATATTTTTCTTGTTATCAGCTGCTATTTTTATATATATTTTCAAAGCATAAAATATATTATTTATCATTAAATTAATTTCAGTTGAATATATAAGAAATATAATGTCTAGAAATAGTTTTTTCAAATCTAAATATTCGATTCAATTTCAAATGATTTTATTTTCATATTAATTGTTTATGATTTTCAATTATGTACAATAGTTAAAGTAGAATTAAAAAGAATATATTTATCTTTAAAAATATTGATTTAGTAATCAAAGTCAAAACTTAAAAGAATCTTAAAATTTCTAAAAATTTCAAAGATTTGAAAGTTTTTTCTTTCAATTCGAATAGACATAGTAGTTCTATACTGACTGACTGAATAAAATATTTCGATGATAGAATATATTTTTTAAATTCTTATATAATGATGATCACTGAAAATCTGTACTTTGCACTCGTAAAATAATTTTAATACTTTCAAATATATATATATTTTTTTTATTGTATTTATTGATGATAAATATTTTGTTAATACATAATTATAAATAATATTTGTTTGTATAGTTAAGAAAAGGCTAAAATAAATAGATAAATATAATATTATATGTTTTGGAAATACAGAAAAAAATATTTTTCTATATGTTTCTCTTTCTTCATAAGAATACTGACTATTCGGATATTAATGTTGGTAATCAAACTCTATACTGTAATTTTCATAATTCCAATATAAAACAATCTCAATAGTGTAATGATTTTGTTGTATAAACATGATAGAAAATGATTTATTTGATTGTATATAATAAATTAACACATATTATTGATAATGATAAATAATAAACATTTATTTCAGTTAGTATATGTTATGATTAAACAATAATATGAACTTTGAACTCAATGTTTTTATTACACTATAAGTGCATTATTGTCTTATTACGAAAAATCCTTTTATTCATGCCTATGAAAGTCAGAAACAGATAAATGATATCGTATTTTTATTACTTTGAGATAAGTAATAAAGGGTCATGGTGATCGAAATGTATATTTAAAAAAATTATTTTATATTTCATTTAAATTAGACTGAAAAAAATCTTTTTGTGTTAGAGATGAAAAATTTTGTATCATTAGTTTTAAAATGAAAAGAATCTTCCAATGATTGAAGTATATAGAAAAAAAAAAATCAGTATCAACGATTAATTTTATGTCTAGACTCGTTTTATATCACAAATCACGTGAATTGAAAATGTTTATAATAAAATAACAGTGGAAGAGTCTAGCGAATGTTAAGCTTTCTCTCGCTGAAACATAATCTGAAATTATTTCAGAAAGTTGTTATTTGATCCTTCACGAAATAAATAAATAAGCACATGCCTTTTCTCTTGCTATTGATACTCCCTAGATTTACTCTTAAAAACTTCAATCAATTTACGAATACAATAGTTGTTGACATTGCGTAGGGTTTCATCTATGCAAAAAAGCATATGCACAACTTAAATACGTATCATATTTGATCTATCGATCAAAACCATAGTTATGAGTGATAACTTTTTCCTCTTCGAAAAGAAATAAAGAATAAAGAATATTCGAGACAGTTTAACCGAATATATCAGTGCGTGTTCGTTCTTTTGTCTTCGACTGACTAAAATGACTAAATAAAAAAAGAGAGTGATAACATATAATATTATATCATTGTTTACTAAAACAGAATGATCTAAGTAAAAGAATATATAATAATGATTTATACACATGGACACTTTGTTCATCTCTATATAAATACCGATAATATTCTTAAAATAAACATACATTATCACACAGTTGTCTTCGATCTTTTTAAATTATGTATGTATATTTATTTCTTTATCTGTTCATCTTAGTTTTTGTCTTATTTTTAATAGAAAAATTGTACCCATCAAAATAACAATAATCATGTTATCGATCATTAAATATGTTTTACTCGCCTTGGTTGTCTTGTATGCGAGTGACTATTCACAAGCTGGTTCGTTTTATTTTTACTAATCTTCTTCTATAGTTTATTATTTATGTTTTTAGCTGCTATCGCTGAAAATGGATGGAATTTAGCTGACAATGGATGGCCATTAACTAATGATCA
>JAJEKB010020614.1:0-38993 GCA_022393335.1 Macrotrachela quadricornifera | reverse complement strand
TTTAGGCAAGAGTACAAACATATTTAATAAATAATCAGCAAATTCAGACATTTTATTGAAGAACAAGATAGAATTTTAGATGCAGTTTTAAATTCTCTATCGAATGGTGTATTTTGAAATAAGTTGTCATGCTATTAAACGTAAAAAAATATCGATTTTTGAAAAAGAAAAAACACATTGGGCAGGAGTCTCAGTCTACACATAAGTTGTGAAAGGTGTAGTTCCGTCAAAACATATTCGTTCTCCAAGAAAATTTCAGGTTATATGCAGTTTCATTTGCCCTATAAAATAGTCAAAAAAATCAATAGGTTAGGGACGGTCAGCCCTCTTTAAAGATACTCTCGTTCTATGTAGTCTAATAGAGAAAAGAAGCTTTATCTTTCTATGCTATCTTATCATACTTCAGATAATATAATAATAATAATAAAATATCAATAAGACCTACTTTTCTGTGATGTGTGCCGGTTCCACAATTATACTATTGTCTATTTAGTGGATATTTTTTGTATAATTCTTTCAAAAAACAAGATAGAGAACTGCTGCTTTCACCACCGAAAGAGGGGATGACGATGCATTGAATTGTATATCTTTCTAATATTGATTTCTGAAATATTTTTACACAATTTTCTAACTATCAAATAAATATTTTTTTCTTAAAATAAAAGGAAAAAAGCATAAAAGCGAGCTTCTTTCATAGACTTTGGTAGGAAATCGTATTTGAGGTTTGATTTTAATGAATATTATTCATCTAAGCCTTTCAGACTTTGTAGATCTTCTCTTTGTAGTTTGAATCTATACTTAATCATTGAAAATTTATTGTAAACGGCTTACTACATAGGTTAGTTCTTAAAAAATACCAATTGAAAACCTTACAAAAAATACAGATAAGAAAATCCAGCAATACATGACTCAGTGCATCTTATTATCATTATTATATTAGTTGAAATATAATGAAAAATAACCTAGAAAGGTATAGTCTTTTTTTTCTTTATCAGATTATATAGAAAGAAAATTTCTTTAAGTTTATTTTACGATATTAATGTGTCACTCTCACTGCTTTTGATATGTCCTAAGTAAAATGAAGTTCTAATTGAACAATAAAACAATTCACACAGAATAATCATTTTTTTCTAGAAGTACTTTTGTAAAAGACTCATCTTATTGTTTATAAAAAACTAATACATAATATTGGTTATCATAAATAATAAATGTTTCTTTGAATTACTATGTCTTCTATTTCAACATTCATATGCATTTTGAAATTAATAATCTTATTATTTAATAACTATGCTATTTATTTTGTTTGAACAAAATTTATCAATATTAATAGTTAATATTGCATGTTTTTTATTTATACACTTAGAAGTGGTCATAGAAAAATCAAATATTGAGAGAAGATGATTAGATATTTTTCGAAAAGTTCAGAAACAAATCATTAATTGCAAACAATATTTGACTGACAATTTTATAACTGTTTCTTACTTTGAAACAAGCACAAACTTCCAGTTTTCTAGATTGTTGACAAGATATTTTTTTTGACTAGAAGTTCTCTAAGAATTATTTAGCAAGGTTATTATTTAATACTCGAATAGAAAATGAATCAATAAAAAAATATAGCTTTTGCTTTTCTAATCATTCATTTATCTTAGAAATTGTTTCAAAAAAAAAAAGAAAAGTTGTTTATCGAAATAATATCAAGTAACATTCTAGAATAATTCATCTATATGGAACATATAGATACAATTCGAATATGGACTGTATAAACTGATTCAGTTGATACAATGATTAAAAAAAAGATACGTTGTTATTAGATATCTATTAAATAACATAAGATATTCAAAATATCTTATCTAATAGATAAATACGCATTCGTTCTTTGTCTTTAACTGATTAAAACGATTATATGAAAGAAGAGAGTGATGATAAATGATATCATGCCATTGTTTACTATAACAAATTGACCTAGATGAAGAGTGATGATATATAACATGATGTCACTGTTTACTGTAATAATGTGACTTAGATGAAGGAATATCTAATGATGATTCAGATGTATTCGTCTTTTGTCTATTTCCATATAAATAGTATCGAAGATTTGTGGAAAATACATACGACATCACAAAATCATCTTTAAACACTTTATATTATGTAAGTATATTTACTTCTTTTCGTATTTATTCTGTTTTTATTTTTATCTTTTAGTAAATTTTTGTCAATAAAAATAATCATGAATATGAAATTAATTATCAACTTTATTGTACTTGCATTAGTTCTTCTCTGTTCTGGTGGTTTCGTACAACAAGGTATATTGTTATCTTAGATAAATATATAAATAACTTATTATTTGTATTTCTAGCTGTTGCTTACCGTGGACGTCATGGCGGTGGTCATTATCATCATCATCATCATCGCCGTCATCACCACCACCACCATCATCACCGTAAGTTTTCTTTTTCTTTGTACTACATTTAATTATAATATCTTGACTTTTAAATAGACCGTTGGTAAGCGACAACATGACGGCAATCAATTATTAAATTTATTTCTGTTATAATTGTATAAAAAATTTCTTAAAATCAAATTCATCAAAGCTTTTGTCAATTCGAATGTGTGATGTTGTATAAATTTTTACTTTTCTCAAATTCAATAAATCATATCAAAACTATAGATTAAATAATACTATGATGAATGTTTTTTATTTTTCTGTTTTCACTATTGATAATATCATTAGAATGTTAGAAAGCAATTTTCTCTAATCATATTTAATTAAAACTTAGCTTTTAATTTACTTTCGATTTACAAAATAATCTCCGAATAATTTCAGTTGTGATATAAATTTTGAATATTTTAAATGTAGTCTAATAATAGTCTTGTGTATATATTGACATATCTATCAATAGAATGGTTCTTTTATTCTGATTGGAAATAATATCTAGAATACATAAAAAATAATGAAAGAATGAAAATTGTAATATATTATTTTTTGTTTTATATAATTTAATCAAATAATTTATTATTTATGTTTCTAATTGTTAATATTTGAATTATTTGATAGAATAGAGATTAATCTGTTTTTTCATATAAAATATATTTCTTTTCTATATCTAATCGATAAATTATATTTATTAATATTAACGAATGGATGAACATATTTTTAAGATTAATTTTCTGAATTATTCTATTATAATCAGGTCAGTAATAGGATTTTGAATTTTTAAAAAAAGATTTTAAAATATTGCCCTTACAATATATAAATCGTTGTACTAAGTATTTTGTTATAAGATATATTTCTTGACATTGATAGATATTAAACAATATAAAATTTCGATTAAATTAGATTTAATTATAGAGATGATCAAATGGAATAACTGTTTTTGATCGATTTAAGAACAAGTTAGATTGAAAAAGCACCTTTCAAATTCATTTACAATTAAAGATGAGAAATATACTTATTTGATTGATTTTCCATTCGTCCTTCGCCGTTTTGGAGACATATTATATATAAGTCTGGTCAATATGATGTGAGCTTTCTAATCATACCAAAATATTTGACTTACAAATCTTTAGGAAAAAAAACAATTTTTATTAAAAAGTTGATTTTTCGTCTACAACATTCAATTATGCATTTGCCACGATATCTAACTTAGAAACAGAATACTGTTTTATCTAATGTATTTTTCTAGAGGACATCATATAAAATAGGTGATTTTTGCTAATTTTGATGTTAGAAAGTATTTCGTTTTTCTAAATCATCTATTAATTCTGGCAAATTTGTACTAGCGAGAAGACATTGGAAAACTTTCGATTTCGAACTCAATTGATAACTTGAAAATGCCATTTTTGCATGCTCACAATATTCAATCGTAGCGCCACAAAACCCAATAAAAATCAAAAAATAATACCAATATTTTTCGTTGATAGAATTTCTTTTTCTGAATTCTAAACATTGAACAGTACTTTTCCAATTCAACTGTATATTGATATGTTAATAATAGATTTTATTATTATTATTTTTGATTTATTCGAATTAATTTAATGCAAAGATGAAGAACGCATACACGAATAGTTCAGTTTTCCTTTTTTTCTTTTCAAAAGCAAAAATTCACAAAAAAAATCTTTATATAAATAAGAAATCAATACTTCTCTTATAATTATTTTTTTCCTCAAATATACATATGAGTTTTTTTTTCTTTTTAGACAAAAGAGAAGTAAATAGTTCAATAGAATTCATATAACAAGAATAAATAAATAAATCTATTATAATTGTCATTATTTTGTCCTAATATTAAAAAATAAAATAATCAATGAAACATAGGTGAATAATTTTCATAATGATGTTGATGTGATAAAATTGATTGTTCATTTTTGACCTAAAAAAAAAAGAAATAATTTTAAAATTAATTAAAAAAAAAAGAAAAAAATTATTTAAACATACTTGTGATGTACAAGTAGTATTAGTTAATAATCGATTAAGAGTTTCATTAGAATATAATGAATGTCCATATTGTTTAACATATTGATGAGGACTAACACGTTTTATTTCTTTTCGTTGTTTAATATCTTTATTAACAATAACATTAAGATTATCATATTCAAGTATAATTTTTTTTGCTTCATCATTAGCATGACGTTTATTTTGTATTAGTAATGGTGATGCACGTTCATAAATTATTTTACGTTTTTGTTCTGGTGGATATGGTAACCATTTTTCAACTAATATAGGTGCTGGTTTTTGTATTATATTTGAAGCATATGGTCGAAGACGTTCAATAATAACAGTTGGTGGAGATGATGGTGGTGTTGGTAAATGACGATAAAAAATTGTTGGTTTAGATGGAAAATCTTTTTTTGGTGGAAGTGGTGGACGTTCACGAAGTACAATAGGTGATGGAGTTTTAGATAAATGTATTTGACCAGTATTTTCTAATTTTTGATATATTGTTATTGGTTTATTTGGTAATGGAGGTTTATGACGAACTTCTCGAATAATAATTGGTGGTGGTGGTGGTGGAGTTGGTGGACGAAGTAATTGTATATCAACTTGTTGTTTTAATAAAAAATCTTTATTTTTTTTTCGTATTACAACTGGTCGAGGTGGAATTGGTGTTGAACGTTCAGGAGAAAAATCCATTGAAGTTGTCATTGATGAAAAACGTTCAAGATCTTTTAAATATTGTAAATTAATATCAGCAATATTAGTTGTTGCTTCATAATTACTAAACATATCATTTGATGGTTTATTTAATTCGTTCATTGTATCAGATGAAAATCCCCATTCAATTTTCGAAGCATCTGTTGTTGTTGTTGTATTTTGTTCAATTGATTGTTCTTGATGATTTGTTTGAAATATATTTTTATTTGTTTTTGTAGCAAAAAAAAATTGTGGATGAGTTTCAGATGGTACAAATTTAGTAAAAGGTTTTTTTTCTATAGGTTCTTCTCGTAAAACAACTGTTGTTGGTTTACTACTACTTGTTATTGAACATGCTATTGATATATCATCACAACTTTTATGTCGTATAAGTTGTTCATTTTCAATAATTGATGTTAGATGAGTTGTTGATGATTGTGTTCGTCGTCGTTTTGATGGTGTTAAAGATATTGATTGATGTTTTGGATTTTGAATTGAATAAATTGAATTATCTAATTCAAAACTATCAGCATATGCAACTAATGATTGAAGTAATTGATCATCGGGTACAAATTGTTCATGTGTTGATATATCTGTTTGAATTGTTGTTTCATGTTCAATAGATGTATCATAAAATGGTGTAGATTGTTTAGAAGATTGACTATAATTATTTGAATATTGATCATAATTTATAAATGGTGATTGAGTTTGAATAAGTATTGATAAATCTGTAAGAGAACCACCACCACTATGCATATTTTTATTTGATGATGATGATGAACCTGTTGTTGTTGATTGTTGCATAAACATAGGATCAATATTAAATTGTACATCATTACACAATGAAATAATCGATGGTAATGATGTTGACCACTTATTCATATTGAATGCACGTTCCTTATATGTTTGTATGCAGACCTTTAAAATAAATGACTTCTATCGATTGAACACTGTCTTTATTTCTTACTTCAATGTATGGACATGTAGGTATGGCACGGCACATTTGTCGTGTCATTTGTCGATCGTGCATGACGCCTATTGAACATTTACATATACAATATATGCATTCATATTGTGAAGAAAAATCTATGACCTTATCAGATCAAACAAATGTAATTATTAAAATTTTGAAAAAGAAAACAGATAATTACAAAGACCTACAAAGACAAGGATTTTTCTTTCTATTCTTCTCTATTAAAATAGAAGAAGAAAAAAAAAAAATTTCATTTCGTGGACATGACATACAAATCATTTGTATATAAATATTGAACCAATGTTAAATAATATTTAATTCAATATTAATTGAACATTAAAGATATTTATTTATTCATTTAGTTTTTTTCTTTTTTATATCATTCTCATTATACATTCAACCAATAATATTTACATACATAATACAATACAAAAAAAAAACATATTCAAAAAAAGAACACAATAAAATAAAAATTTTTTATTAATTATAATCATCATCATCATCAATAGATGATCCATAATAATTAATAATATTTATTGATTTTTTCCTTTTATGTAATTCATTTAAAAGATCATCTTCAATTTGATTACATTGTTCAAAATTAAGATATTCTATATAATGAAAATATTTTTCAGGTACATCATTTAATATATGACCATAAATTTGATGACATCCTAATAATGATAAACGTCGAAGATGATGACATCGAATGACAATTTCATTAAAACTCTCATCAGTAAGACTATATGCCCATGAACAAGTCAAATCAATTAGAGAAGGACACCTATTAAATAAACATTATCAATACAATAAATATAGTATTACAAATTTAAAATTTGAGTAAATTTATTTTCGAAGAAGTATATAAAATTCTATATACCATTTTTAACCGAATATAAAGCAGAGATGTCCATCGTGACCTTAGAAAAAAAAAGCTACCATACCGCGATGGACATCTCTCATATAAAGCAATAGAAACCAAAAAAAAAATTTAGAATTTTTTTTCCTTACATTTTAATAATTGATCGAACGCAATTATCATCCATTAAATGACAATCACCTAATTTAAGTATAATTAAATTTTTAAAAATATATTTTTCATTAAATAATAATTGAAATGATTCAATTGGAATAGTAGTTAATTTTGATAAAGATAATTCTTTAAGATTAGAAAAATTCTATATTCAAAAAATAAATTAAATATGAAAAAAAAGAATTTTATCTACTTGAAATATATAAAAATTTATTCCAGTCATATTTGTACAAAATTCAATCATAATTGTTGTTAAATTTTGACATTGATCAATATATTCTAAAGCTTTATCTGTTAATTGTGCACCATCAATTTTAAGAATTTTTAAATACATATTATGTTTATCACATAAAATTTTTATTGTTCTATATCAAAAAAAAAAATCGAATTTTTATTTTAAAAATAAAAAAAAATTCTAAAAATTCTCATACTCATCATTAGTTGCTTCAATATAAAGTAAATTTAATTCTACAATTATATTTAAATTATTAATAAGTTGTAAAATACCAAAATTAGTTATTCCTGATTGATATGAAGCTGTTATATGTTTAACTTGCATATTTTTATCAGCAAGTAATGATAAAATTAAATCAAATTTTTCATAACTTTTTTGTTGTTGATAATGAAATATAATTGTTTGTAAACAATGAGAAAAATATTCAACAATAAGACATATTAATATTGGAGATATAAGAACATGTTGAAAACGTATTGTATGAAGATTAGATGTTGTTTTAGATATTTTATCAAACCATATAGACCATGTTAAAATACTTACATCATTTTCCCAATGACTAAATGTTATTGAACGAAGATTTGATAAATAAGATAATAAATATGTTACATTAGAAACTGAGATTAATTTTGAAAGATTAAGTTGAGAATAAATACGTGTTAATATAAGATTTGCAAAATAACGACAAGTTGGTGCAAGATTATTTATTAATTCATAAGAAGAAATAAATGAAAATATATGAAGAAGAAGTTCAGGTGGAAGATTAATAAGATTAATATTTGTATTAGAAGTTATACATTCTTTATTCATAGAAATATCTTCAGATAATACGGAATTTTCATTCTAAAGAAATTAAACAAAATATCATATATATATATATACTTGATTTTCTAAAAATTATTTCAACAATGAAATTGGCAATTAAAAAGAAACTTACATTTTCATTTAATTCTCTTGTTAAACATTGTTCATCATCATTTTCATTTAATGTATGTAAACTTAATTGATTAAGAATATTTAAATTTAATGATTGTTCGTCATCAATTTGTTCAATATCTTTTAATGTCCAACCATTTTGACATAATGGATAATTTGGAAATGGTTTAGAATCTTCATTCATATTTTGTTCATGTTGAAGATTTTCAATTAGTGATGTTATACGTTGAATAGAATCTTCAAGTTCTTCAATATCTGAATGATATGGTCCATAGAATTGATATAATTCTTCACAATAATCATCATTTGTCCATGATGGTTTTTCATGAATACGACATAAATTTAAAAGAGATTCAAGTCGATGTTTAACATTAATAAAAGTTAATAAAAGACGATCAAATAATGGAGATGACATCTGGAGAAAAAAGAAAATTTAAAATAATAAACTAAATTTCTTTTTTTTTTTGTAAGTATTTTTAAATATTTTTTTATTTTATATTTTTTTTATAATTCTGCTTTATCAATTTTTTCAACAGTTTGTGAATCACGTTTACCAATCATAGGTGAAACTAAATAATCTTCATAAGTTTTTGATGCATTTTGAAGTACTTGTTTAGTTTGAAGAGTTTTTTCATTTGATATTGTATCTATTTGTCTTAAAGGACATAATTCTGTTTCAACTAATGTATATAATGGTTGAAGATGATCAACATTTGCTTGATGAATAATATCCGATGACTGAATAGTTTGTTCAACTTTTTTAATTGTTTGTTCATTTTGAAATGAAATTAATGAAAGACGTTCTAGTTTTTTTTGCATATTAATATTAATTTTAATTGAATTTGATAAGATATTTTCTTTCAATGGTTTTAAAATAGAAAATAAACGACGAGATAAAACAAATAAAGACATCTGCAAACAAATATTTATTGTCGACTAATTCTTTCTTATTTCTTTCATTTCATTTACGTAAGAAATAATGTTCTATTTTTTTTTTTTCGAAAAAAAAAAGAAGTTTATTTTTATTAGGTTAGTTTTTTTTTCTTTTCTCTGCAACAAAAAAAAAGAGGAACGATAAACGGATGAAAATAGTGAATAACAGCGTGAATAGTTTGGTTAAGCACGAAAGACAAGCCACAAACAAACACACAGACGAAAGTAATAGATGGTAAGAATAAAAAAGAACAACAATAATAATAATAACGATATGGCATCACTTATTTTTCACTAAACTGATTTTATTCTCGATTATTACTGCCATAATCGCGATTTGGTCCACGACGATCATCTCCAAAACTACCACCAGTACGACGATTATCGCTGCGTCGATCATCATTTGATGGGCCACCGCTAGCACGAGGACGATCATTTTCATTTTCGTCACTGTTATCGGCACGCCAACTAAAATTGATTCATTTAATAAAAATAAAAAGAATAATTTTAGTTCAAAAACAGACCTGTTTAAACGTTTTGTCTCCCGTGTACGCCAGGTACTATTTTCATCCGATCGACCCCAATTGTCAGATGAATTTTGACCACCACGACCGCTATCTCGTGGTTCTTCCCGTTGCTCTTGTGGTACGCGTGATTTTGGTCGCCAAGCTCCACTTGATGATGACTCCTCTGAACGTTGTTGGGAAGGACGATCATTGCCAGTGCGTGGTCTGTTTCAATAAAAAGAAAGAAATCATTCTATTGAATAAATTTCTATTTAATTTACGGATTATTAGGACGTTTCTTTTCAACTGTTCGCCAACTGCCTGCTGTTTCTGAACTCTTTTCTGTCCACCGTTCTGATGTTGAGGAAGGTGAAGCCTGCGTTTGTTGGGAAGGATATCCTCGTCGATCATCACGTCTGTCATCTCGTCGGTCATCTCGTCGGTCATCTCGTCGATCGTCTCGTCGATCGTCTCGTCGGTCATCTCGACGATCATCTCGTCGGTCATCTCGACGATCATCACGATATGGTTGCTCAGTTCTTGGTTTAGAACGCCACGATTCATTGGATGGACCTTTATTAGTTGACGAATCATCCGGACGTCGATCACCACCAGGTCGTGGTCTATAAATACACAGAAAAAAAATTCTAATTACTATGAACATAATATTCAAGGCAAGATTAACCGTTGATCATCATTTCGTGCACGCCAACTCTCGTTAGAAGCAGTATGTGATGGTTGATTTTCATCACCTTCACGTTGATTACGACGCCATGGTCGACTAAAATATCAAAGAATATATATATATATATATTATATAAACTATGAATTAAAATTGAATTTTGAATATACAAACCCATCAGTTTTATCTTTATCTTTATCTTGTGCATAATTACCAACACGTCGACCACCACCAACACCAACACCACCAGCACCACCACCAGAAGTTATACTAGTATGTGTAGCTTCTTTTTCAGCTTGTAATCTCTTTTCAATTTCTTCTTCACGTTCTCGTTGTTTTCTTGTTTGTTCAGCTAATTTTTTATTTTTTTCTTCATCAGCAATACGTGCCAATTTTAAACTTTCACTCTTTTGACGTTCTAATTCTGCTTGTACTTTTTGTTGTTTTTCTTCTTGTTTTTGTTGTTGTTTTAATTTCTTTTGTTTTCTAAAATCTTGTTTTTTCTTTTCAATATTTTCTTTACGTAATTGTT
Organism: Macrotrachela quadricornifera; assembly: GCA_022393335.1. Taxonomy (NCBI): domain Eukaryota; kingdom Metazoa; phylum Rotifera; class Eurotatoria; order Philodinida; family Philodinidae; genus Macrotrachela; species Macrotrachela quadricornifera. The sequence goes on along the minus strand of JAJEKB010020614.1, from coordinate 28,032 downwards.
CTAAACGTTGTTCACGTGCAACTTTTAATCGTTGATCAAAGTCTTTCATTCGTTCAACATAATCATCATGTCTTTGTCCACGAATAGATTGAAGAAAATCATTTTTATCATTTTCCATTCGTGTAAGACGATCACGTCTTTCAATTGCATGTTCACGTTCAACACGTTGAATTTCTCGTCTTACATGTACTTCATCTTCAGCTTGTTTTTGTAATGCTGGTACTTCAGCTTCATGTTGTGCTCGAATAAGATAGTCAACTTTTTTATATTGAATTTTTAATTTTTCTTTCTGTTCTCGACTATGTTTAATAACAGCATCAATATGTAATGAATTAATAGAATTTGGATCATATTTATATAATTCTTCTTCACCAATAACTTCAATTATTTTTCGACCTATTTCAGATTCACGTAATTTATCAATAGCCATTTTCATAGCAAAACGATGTTCTTCTTTTTCTTTTTCTAATGCTGCTTCAGCAAGACGACGTTTTTGATCAGCTTCACGTCGTGTTTTATCTTCTTCATCACGTTCAGCTTGTTTAGTTTTTGAAACAATTTCAGCTTGTCTCATCTAATTAAAAATACAATAAATATAAAATATATTTATTTTTTTATTTCTTACTTTATCTTTATATTCTTTTTCTTTATCTTCTTTATAACGTTCAATAAGTTCACGTCGTTTTAATATATCTCGACGTTGTATTATTTCATCACGAGCATATGTTAGTGCTATTTCACGTCTTAATTTATCATTACGATCTTTATTTGATTTATCATTAATTATTTCCATACATGAATATAATGCACGTGATATTGATATAAGTTGATTACGAATTTGTTCATTAGGCATTTTTTGAATAACATTTGTTTTTGAACCAGCATCAATACCAACTGATCGAGCAGTTGAAACATTTAAATCTGTACCAAATGTTAATGCTTGAGATTTATGTTCAATATGTACTTGAACATCATTATTTCTTGCAGCATTAACAATAATTTTTTCTAAACGATGTTGATCCATTGGTGGTGCAAGACTAATAAAACGTTTTAATTCAATTGTTTGATATACTTGTGAAACTTGTTGAAGTAAACGTACAACAGTAACATCACGTAATGCTGGCATATATTGTGAATATTCTGGTTGAGAAAGTTTTTCAACAAATTTAATACCTTCTTCCATTTTTGATGATAAACGTAATGGATGAAATTCAACTTCTAACCATTCATACATATCTTTAAGTTCAGGATGAACAAAATTTAAAACACCTTGTTTTATCATATCACGTATAAGACTTGCTCGTGTTGGTACTTGTTGTAATGATAATAAACTTGTTAAACGTTTTTGTTTTTCATTTAATGTTTCTTCTGTTTCTAAATGTTCATCTATTTGTGTACGTGGTGCTGGTAATGGTATTGAAAGAATAGCTAATACTAGAAGATATTTTATAAAAAAACAAAAAAGATATTAAGAAATTTTTATTTAATTTTATAAAAATTAAACTTACAAGCTTTTGTTGATAAACGAGTTAATTCAGCATGTGTAATATTCTTTTTTTGTTCTTTATGTAAAACATATAATTTAAGTACTGTTGTTGCATGAAATACATAATTTCCTGCTTTCCAAAATACTAATGCAACTTTATTGTAATATGAAGCTAATTGTTGTGGTCTTGGTGTTTTTTTTGAAATTGTTGTAAAAGCATGAATATCTTCAACTGCTTTGAATGCTTCCTAAAATTAAATTTTTTCGAAATTAATAAATAGAAATATTTCGTATGTATACAAGTTTTTCTTTTCATAAACTGAATTATATTAAATATATATTAGTCTGATCTGAAACATTATTTGAAATTATAGAAGACTAGCTCATGTTGTGGCTGATCAATAAAAGATTTTTATTCAAATTGAATTGAATAGATTGCAAAGTATTATCAAATATATATACCTGCCATAATTCCATAGCAATAGCTGTATCAAGTTGTACTAAACGTGTTTCTAAATGAAGTGCCTGTGTTTCCGGTAATTGAAAATTGACACTATACATTTGTTGAGAATATTTTTGTGATTGTGTAAAATGTGTTCGAATCGTATCGCATAATTTTCGAAATTCTGGTCGTCGATTATATTGTTGACAAAAACGAAAGCCCATTTGTGCAACTTCTTGATAGATTTTTTCAACTCGATTATTATTTTTTAATAAATCTAAACATTGTTTATATGATTCCCAAACAAATTTTAACCATGGTGCAAGCATATCACGATCTGTACGATCTTGTTGGGATTCACCACTTACAGCACTTAGCAAGAGACTAAAAAGATTATATATATGATTATTAATATTAATTAGAATAATATTAATTTAAAATACCTTTCTGGTGTTTGAAGTACTTCCAAATCATCGATATCGACCAATGCATTTGTTGCTTCTTGACGAGCATTTAAACAACGTTGTTCACCATGTTTAAGAAATTTCATGATAACATCTTCAAGTGATTTAACTGATACCTAAAAAATAAAATCGAAATAAAATTATTTAAATATTAAAATAAAATTTTCTTAAACTAACTGTTTGTGCTATTGTTTTATATTGATGAAGACCATCTTTTGCAACTTGACTCTTTTTTAATTCAACACATAAATCTAAAAGTTTTTCCATTAATGGTTCGTGTGTTTTCGTCCATGTTCGATGACGACGTGATTTAACAACTTCAAGAAGAGTTTCCAAAGCACGTTGTTTTTTACCTACTTCAATTAATTCTAAATAAAAAAAAAATATATATATATATGTAAATATTTATTTAAAAAAATAAATAATAAAATCGTAAAATTTACCATCTGCTCGTTTTAGAGCACTTTCAGGTTTCATAAAGACCATTGTTATAATTTAAATATTTGTTTTTATAGTTTTTTTTTGATTGAATAGAGATGAAAAGATATTTTTTTTATTATCTAAAATATATTAAAGATGATTTATTGTTTCCATTATAGAAAAATATAATTTTCGATTAGGTATTAAATGTGGATTAAGCTAAATAAAAAAAAAAATTTTAATTTAATTTAACTAAAAAAAAACAAAGACAGATCTATATCTCACTCGAATTGTATTTAACAAGTCAAATGTTGAAAATGATAATGAACTATTTTTATTTGCCATTTGTTCAAGAATATTTTTGATAAAATCTATTGTTGTTTCCACTATTTTATCAACAGCGGCAATATCAATATCCGATGATGATGATTTTCGAGCAGCAAGAATGATAGTCGTACGTAAATAGGAGATAAAATTGGTTTGTTCGCTATCGTCGACCTCACTACTCATCGGATCAGTTAATAGGATACAGAAAAAAAAAATTTCACAAGAAAAATTTCGTTCTATCCTATATACTCAAGTAATAAAGCAGACATCTTGCAATGTTTTTTTCAGGTCTCCATTGATCGATGTACGTAAGAATTTTTTCTTCAAACCTAAAAACTTTTATTTTCTATCGCTCATAACTCAAGATTTTGTTAAGTAAATTATTCAATAAAATTTTTATCAAAACTAATAATTTTTAGTACTTTCCGATAACTGTACACTAGTGCCATCTATTTATTAAATATAGCATATATTCATCCTAGTCTGGCTTATGATGTATTGATAAAGAGATTTTTAAAAGTTTTTTTGTTGAAATGAATGAAAATATTTGGTTTTAACATCTCTTATAAGAGAATTTTCCCAGATGCCAGAGCTCTTTTGAATCGGGGTTTAATGTATCTCATAGATCGCGGTGAATTATATTTATGATTTAAAGAGTTCGAGTTCATGGTGTGTTCTTGACGAAATATCGAAATTTTAGTGAATTTTCCCTACATAGAACTCTACTTCTCCTGCACAATCTTATTTTTGAATTTCTGACATGAAACTTTACCCACATAAAAAGACTTCAGCTAAACTAGCTTGCAGAAGAAAGTTTCGAACTTTTCAACGAAGTCTCATCGAGATATGAAGATGACAAGATAAGACCTTTTTTCCTATAAATAGTATATACAGCATCTATTTTTTGAAATCTTCATATCTCGACGAGACTTCATCGAAACGTTCGAGAATTTTTCTTGCAAACTAGTTAAGCTGAAGTCTTTATATGGGTAAAGTTTCATATCAAAAATTTGAAAATAAGGTTGTGCAGGAAAAGTAGGGTTCTATACAGGAAAACTTCACCAACACCTCGATATCTCCCCAGGAACATACCATGGACCCAAACTCTTTTAACCATAAACATAATTCACTGAGACCTATAAGATGCACGAAACCTCGACTCAAAAGCTCTCTAGCACCTGAAAAAGCTTCCCTTGTGAGTTTCGCGGAAATCGAGAATACAGGTAATAACCACACGACTTAACACTGTTTTGTGCTAGAGGATTCTGTACTATATTCTTTTGTCTCTGCAACTAGCGTTTTGGTTCTGAGAAACGAAAAAACCAAGCTGAGAAAAATTGATCCATTGTTAGCATTACAAATGGATTTGAAAAAGTTCTCTCGCTGTCCAAAAATGAAAGAGTCGAACTTTTTTCAACAAAGTGTTCTTATACATATTCTATATGGATTCAGCAGACTTGACTTGTAGAAACTTTTCGTTGACGTGACTTGAATGTCACTTGAGAAAATTTTATCTTGTCTGTCTCGTTTATTTTGGAGTATTCACCATGTGATGAATCTGATGAATGTTTTTCCACTACATTGATTCGAAATGCGAAGGCATCAAACTAACGTAAAACAGAAAACAAGAACGCAAGAAAAAAATTCAAAATGAGGGTATTTATTTCGAGTGAAGGTACTTCTTTCAATATTTTTATTTAAACAATGACGCGAACTGAAAATTAATGTACATATAAAAAACGACGAAAGTGATTTTTGTTTTGCTTTTTTTTATTTTTGCAACCATTCACACTACCAGAGTTTCGAAATAATTTAACTTTGAAAATGGGAATTGGCTCATCTTATTGTTATCATTCGACACCAGTTTTCCAATCTCGATCAGAGTTCCGCCATTACAGAAGGGCATGCCGTCGTCAAGCTCGCTGTGAAAGAAGACATAGAAAGTACCTTTGGCAAGGAAACTATTGTCAACCCTCAGTTTGCTGTTCGTATCCAAGTGCTCCACTTCCACCTCCACCTTCCAATTTTATCTCACAAAATGTCACAACAACAGCAATTGATAGTCCTCCACCATCGTACGAACAAGTTATGTCAGAACGACAATGAGTTCTGAACTATTTTGCTCTCTAAAGTTTGACTAACTCTATATATACATGTTTGTCTAGATGCTTCACAGTGTAATATACAGTGAATCAACCATTTTATTTTCTTTTTGAAAATCTTTCTGTAAGACAAAATAAATTTTCAAAACAGAGTGAAACCTTGCGGCTAAAAAGTGTGTATCGACGCAGTAAACTCATTTTTAGGGGTGTAGAATAGTTCTACAACTAGTTCGGTTCCTAGTATGATTCTTTTGAAAGGATATATTTTGCTTGTGTCTATTTGGAATTTTTTTAAAAATCTACCGTCAATTGTTGGAGATTTCTCAGAAGAAAGGAAAGAAACAAAAAAAAGTTTTTTGAAGTTTCATGACCATTCATCTTTTCAAAAATAATCTCAACTTGCATCAGTGATGAAAATTAGTCAGAAGCAAATGGTATGAATGTCAACACGTGCTTCGTTTATTTGTTGAAGCTTTATTAGAGCATGAGAAAAAAACGAAAAAAAAATTTTCTTGACGTTTCATTACCATTCGTCTTTTCAAAAATAATCTGCATTCGAGTGAATCATAAAAATCAATAAAGAAAAAAATGTTATATTTGTTTACTGGTACTTTATATTTACGTACGAGTATTTTTATGCAAGAAAGTGTGTATATGACGTCATCAGAGGTTAGAAAGAAATTTTCAAAAAAGCTATTAATGATAGTAACAAGCGGGAAAGGAGTCTTAAGATGTGATGAAGTTAGCAGTAGAAAACTTCAGATCTGCATGCTAATCATGTGATAAAAATAATACAAATCGTACTGTACTATTCTTGTATGATCTTCTTGCAATATTCATGTAAGATATCACAGAACCTTCAAATGTATTCTATACCTGATTTTCTTGCTTTGTTATTTCCTCCCTCTCAATTTTCATCCGAAAAACACAGTAAAATCTATTTATTTATCTATTTGAATTCATAGTTACCTTTGATCTTCTAGTTGGAACTATCCCAAATATAAAAGATATAACTTATTTATTTACATTCATACATATTCTTCATTTTGTTGTTAGAATCAATCTGAATGGAAATGAGGTCATGACTCATGACCTCCCTCAAATAATTGGAAAATATCGAATTAGGAAACCTATGCGAAGTTTTTATGATTAGAAAAAAAAAACTGGGGGAAAGATACAACTTTTTCCGATAATTTATTTGTAGTAAAAGCATGCCAAGAAAGTAAAAACGAGGAAATAACGTTAGTATATTCGCTCATTGGGCCATTACAAATCCCTATTAATGACACATTATGGAGAAAATTAATTTATTTACATATAAATTTAATTTTGTATGTTTGTTCTTTTGACTGACCAATGGTTTTGGACTGCCATTCGCATTCAATATTAATTCATTTGATTTTTCTCTATATGACACCAGAAAATTTTCTCATCCATCAACTGTAATTGAAAATATTTGAAAAAAATAAATTTCTTGCTAAGTACTATAGCTTCATCATACTTTTTTTCGCAATTTTAAATTTACGTACGATACTGTGTTTTAGATAAAACTTTTAATTCCAATGCACCCATGCAATTAAATTTACCCATGTCAAAATATGTTAAGGAAAGATCAATTTTTCATGAAACAAGCGTTGAAGATCTTCATAAATATTTCAAACCATTGAATGAACTTTCTAATCAAATAATTTTATCATCATCAGAAATAAGACTAGTTCGTAGTAATGATATTCTAACAAATGGTCTATCTGGATTGACTTTCCTCCTCACCAGCACCTCATCATTAGTTGATTAAATGTCATATTCATCTATGAACAATGAAGAAATAATTTTATGTAATTCTTCCAAAAATGTTTCTACTACAAACGTAAATTCAATTATATCAACTGACAAGGGAACATTTCCAGGTTCCAGAGCATTTTTGAGTTGGAGTTTAGTACATCTTATAGATTTCGGTGGATTGTGTTTATGGCTAATGAGTTCGGATCCATTGGGTGTTCCTGACGAGATATCGAAGTTTTAGTGAATCTCTCCTACAGGACCCTACTTTTTCAGCACAACCTTATTTTTGAATTTCTGACATGAAACTTTACCCACATAAAAAGACTTCAGCTAAACTAGCTTGCAGAAAAAAATTCCCAACTTTTCAACGAAGTCTCATCAAGATATGAAGATGACAAGGTAAGACCTTTTTTCCTATAGATAGTATATACAGCATCAATTTTTTGAAATCTTCATATCTCGACGAGACTTCGTCGAAACGTTCGGAATTTTTTCCGTGCAAGCTAGTTAAGCTGAAGTCTATGATGGTAAAGTTTTATGTCAAAAATTCAAAAATAAGATTGTACAGAAGAAGTAGGGTTCTATATAGGGGAAATTCACTAAAATCTCGATATTTCGTCAGAAACACACCATGGACCCGAACTCTTTTAACCATAAATATAATTCGCTAAGACCTATAAGATGCACTAAACCTCGACTCAAAAGCGCTCTGACACCTGGGAAGGTTTCCTTATAAGATTATATAGGAAAAAGACAACATTGTACAACAATAGAAAAGCAACACTTTTCTAGATTACTTGTGTTTTAATATCAATGAAAGTTAAGTTAAATTATCAAATATTAGTTCTTATCTGACGTTAATGACTATTCGAAGTGGGTCATCTACGTTCAGTGGGATATGTAGAAATCTTTGTGCGTATTCAGATCGAACACACCCTACCGGATCCCATGACACTAATGAAATGAAAATATCTAATTTTGCCTATTCTAATTCTTAAGTGTATATGAAATAAAAGCTTCATAAAATTGGTTTTATTTACTAATAAAAATGTAAATAGATAGGATTTCTTCGTATTGAATAGAAATCGATAAATAATTGTAGATTTATATTTACAATTGTCATTTTTCAATAATTATCATCAACAATTAGTTTTATTTATTTTATAGATTATTCATTTAGATTTTTCATTCGAAGTTTAAATTTGGATAGTATTTCCTTCAAATAATTGAATTTTTTTGCATTCTTTAGATCCTTTTCAATATCAACAGGAACAGTAAGCATTTATTCTGATTAAATATTTTTTTTCTTTATTTTTAATTAATTTGGATATCCAAACTGAATATTAAGTATTTATTTTAAATCAATATTTTTTTTCTTCTTTTTTTAGATCGATTTGAATATCTAAACTGAATAGTAAGTAGTTATTTTAAATAAGTAAATGTTTTTTTATTCATTTTCGATCAATTTGAATATAAACATTCAACAGTGAATGTCGAGGCCACAGAAATCAGCTGGAACTTGCCGATTTTTATGAGATGATATTTTTTTGAACTCTTTATACAACCTATATGCATGCAAGACTGAGAACATTTAATTTCTGTAATCATTTCTTTATTTTTTTATTGATATGTGCGAAACGACTCTATTTGAGACTAGTACAAGCGATTTGAATATCTTAATAGCATTAAGAAAATTTATGAAATATCAAATCTTTAGAAACACAACAATCTATTCTACTACTGTTTATTAATCAATCATTGCTTCAGTCGTCCAAAAAACAATAATTTTCTGTCTATTTCAACAACCATTTATGTTGTATCAACAGTAACCAGATATAAATTAAAATCAAATTTATACTACTTAATGACCGATATCGTTATTTATATTTTATAGGGAGATTATAAGTGTAAGCAGTATTTATTTCTTTTATGATTTATTTTAAAAAGACTTTTTCAAAAGTATATTCAACGATTCTCGTTTACACTTGACATTGATGTTGTTACTGATGAAGTATTCAAAAAAACAGCATTTGTAATAGCACCACGTTCAACAGCTTCTAAATCATTTTGCTGTAAAAAAGCTTTGGCACGAATTACTCGAATATAGAAGCCAACAGCAAAAATAATAAATGGTACACCAACTAAGCAAAGAGTTATAATAGAAGATATGGCTGCTGCATTTGAAAAACCGGCCACTTTAATCCAGAAGACGAGACCAAGTTCAAGAATAATTAAGAAGAGACCAAGACCAGTTGAAAGTAACCATGCTGTTTCAACATAAATACTAACTGCTGATAATGGTTCTTCATTTTTATATTTTATCCAATGAGCCTTTTGATGTAAAACACTTTTGATTTCAGGTAAAATACATACTGACATAAGTAAAGCCAATAAATGAACACTAACTAATAAACATGATACAATAGCATAAGTAGTCAGAACACCATCACGGGAAGGAATATCTGGATATGAATCAATTGAAAATTCAACAAGAGCTACCTAGTAAAATCTTTAAAATTAAAAAACAAATAAATGATAATAAAACAACTTACAATAGCAAATCCACTGAGTACTGCTGAAGTTTCACTGACACTTTCCAATTTTGATTTACGATAGAGAAGATTCTGTATTCGTGGATCAATTTTACTTGATTTTTTTCCTAAATAAATATAAAAATTTCAAAAATCTTTTAATCAAATACAGAAAGAAAAAACGCCTATTAATTTGTAGAATATTTTTTGTATTCATTATATCTGATATTTATTTTTTAATACATCAAGCATTGTCTGAAATGTTTCAGATATTAATAGATTATTGTCGTTAAAAAGTCCATAATAGTTATGAGTTGCTTTAATATATTCTTCAACAATCTGATTTAATTAAATTGTTTCAGAAGATATAGGAAAATACAGCTGGTTTATTTATGTTTACAATAATCATCATTTTGTATGTTATTTCGAATTGTTAATTATCATTTCTATTTATGTATATAATCAAAATAATATACCTCCGGAACTTCTTCCATCATCATCAACTTGCCGTCGAATTGAATGTTTAGTAAACCACATAAGTAATTATATGATATCGATTTACATTCTTATTTTTGTTGCAGTAATTTAACAGCTGTTATTTTTCACATATTACTTCTATAGAACGAAAGAAAAAAAAAACTTTTTTTTAATTCCTAAATGAATAATATAACACGAGTATTTTGAAATATGTTCCATTCTCATTGATAATTTAGTTAAGATATAGTTTTTGTTTTCTTGTTATTATCGAATGAATAAACAGCTAGTTTTTTTAATCTATAACTTATTGTTTTCTTACTTAAATTATTCGAAAAATATGATGTATTTTTCTTTAAGAAGAATGATACTAAACATTTATCATAGGGTAAAAGAGATTGGAAGATAATTCAAACTAGAATAATTATTAAATTAATTAAAAACTATGACGACATTCGTTAATTATTTATAGAAACTATATTTTTGATGAATTACATATACAAATAAATAAAATAATATTGTAAACAAATAATTTCATATTTTAAAACTGAAAGAACATTAATTAACAAAAGTATTCATCTGTTATAATCGTGACTTTTCATTTGATAGATATACTAGAAATAATAATCATATAGAACTACCGAATTATAGTATAGTCCAAAAATATGTCTTTTAACATATAAATATTTTCTAACATTAATTGATTCATTCTGAAAAAAAAAATAAAACTGTCTATATACTATCAAAGAAACAAGCATAAAAACTGTACAGAAAACATTTTCTTGAGTAGACAAAACAAAAAAGAAGGAAGCACAGACTAGATGATCATTATAGAATGAGCTCTCACACAAAAAAAACATAAAAAGAAAATTCGTCGTTAGTTTAATTTACGTAGATATAACAACGAAAGACTAGAATTAAATTTCAAAAAAAATAAAATAAAATAAAATAAAAAGAGATTGTAATATTGCATTATATATTTTTAATTAATTCTCATCATCACTTGGTGTTAATAATGAAGATATTTGTTTTGATATTTCTATAAATTCTTCTTGAGTAACACCTCGTTTACGTGGTGTTTCAGGAGGAGTATGTGATGTTTGTTTAGATGTACATTTATATGAAACTGGTGGTGAAGAATCTACTGGACGATGACGTTGAGTATTTAGCAATGTTAATGATGGCATTGGTTCATCAATAGATGATACTGGAGGTTGTGTAGCCATTTGATTAATAATTGTTTTAGCAACAAGTGTTGCACGTCGTTGACGAAGTCGATCAAGATTTGGTGGTGGTAATGCTGGTGACATATCATCATCTTCACAACCAGAACTATTTTCACCTGGTGATGATGGTGTAACTGGAATAGCACCATGTCTTCTTATTGATAACATAGATGTTATAGGTGATGGTGTTGAACCAGCACAACGACCACATGATCGAATTATTGTATTAACTTGAACACTTTTATCGTTACTTGTATCACCATCAGAATTTTTATATGATCGAATAATATGACCAGTAGAAAGACGACGTAAGGGTTCAGCAATACCAATTGGACGAGCAATTGCTGCTGACAATTGTTCTGATACATTTGATAATGTACGTGTCAAATGTCGTTGTCGAGAAAGAACTGATTCTGTTACTGATACTGGATAAGAATTAAGATCTGTTGTAGCTAATATATCATCTGTACTTAATTCATGAAAACCTATTTAAAAAAAGAAAAGCTAAATTAATTTATCAATTATTCAATTTTATTTTGTTAATATACCCATTTGTCGAAGAAATTCAACAAAATCTCGAATTAATTTTTTTCCAACATTTTCAAGTGATGTTTGTATTCGTATTTGTACAGCATTTATACATAATGAAACAATTGCTAAACCAAATAATAAATAAATAGATAAAATAAACATTAATTTCATATTATTTTCTCGATTAATTGTTTCATTACGATAATAATTTCTTAAATTAATTGTATATAAAGATGTAAAACATATATAAATACTATCAAAAAATGAATTTGATCTAATAAGACATGCACCAATAATTATATAAAAACAAAGTGCTATTAATAATTGTGGCATTGTTAAATCAACATTATCATCTATATCTTTTAATGTATCAATAAGTGTATTATAAATATTTCTTAAATGTTTTATTTGTAAATGATGAGATAAACGTCTTTGTTTTAATGATGATGATTTTATTTGTGGATTATTTTCATTAAAATAATTATCAAATGAAGATGTTAATAATGGATTTAATTTTGGTGAATATAAATGATCTTCATCATGAATTATAGGTATTGAAATATTTAATTGTTTTTCAATAAAACGAAATAATAACCATTGACGTATATGAAGAAAATAATTTGTTGAATATATACGTAATAATATTAATGATAAATATTTTATTAAACGTGTTATTAATAAACTTAAATCAGATAGAAATACTAATGTTAATGGAATGCCAATAGCAGCATAGATCATTAAAAATAATTTTCCTATTGTTGTTATTGGTATAAATTCATGTGTACCTTTAGAAAGAGAAAACAAAATAATAATAATTTTTTAAGATTTATAATATATATATTTACCGATAGTTGTTAAAGTTGTTCCAATAAAATATAATGATCCAGCAAATGTCCATCGTAGATTTTCTTCATTTAATGAAGATATATTAATAGGTATTGTTGTTGATTTATATACTTTTTTAATTTCTTCTTCATATTCTCGAATATGTTTATTAATATATTTCGTATATTGTTGTACATCAATTGCTTGTCTCTTATCAATTATTTTTGATAAGAGACGTTCTCGTTCTCGATCAAGATTTTTTGTTGAAATAATCGTATTTACTGTTGTTGTTGTTGTTGTTGTTATTGTTTCTAACGTTGATGAAGAAGTTGGTCGTGAGTCATCTGATTCAATTTCTTGAATAATACTTGCACCAACAAGTGTATAGATTAAAAAAATTAAACAAATGGATATATGGGGAATGAATAGAAGTGACCAATATCTAATTGAAAAAAAAAAGGAATCAAAATCAAATCTCAATATTATATCTCACTTACTTGACAGATAGAACCCACTCGCGAATATTAAACTTCTTCGACATCGATGTAGGTTGTCAAGCAACTGGAAAAAAATCGAATACATTATATGTAAAAAAAACACATACACAGAACGATCGATTCCCTTTCTCGTTTCTTTCTTTTTTTTTTTTATATTTATATTCTTTACCTTTGTTATAAGAAAAAAGCCGAGAGAATGCGAGCAGGCAAGCGAGACTCACGGGTAAAAAGTTGTCCTCTTAGTTTTTTTTCCATTAACCTGTGTCATTATACACGCTTTTCGATTATACCTTATATCACAAAAAAAATCCATCAGTCAAGGCAACAAATCACGCCATAAAAAAAATATCGATCTAAATACAATTTTTTCTTTTTTTTTTATATTTCTTCTATTTAAATACACAAATAAGCAAGTTGTCATGTTATTTTTTTGAATACCTAAAATGAGTTCATATGTACTTAAAACTAATGGAAGATGTATATATTTTAAATTGAAATAAGAAGTGAAGTATATTTTTTTCCAATTAACCGATTGGATACCCATGCAAACACAAGCAACATTGTTAGTTATATTGGTATTATACTTTTTCTTTTCTTTCTGTATTTCTTTTTCTTATTTGCTATTCTTTACAATTCTCTATAAAATTTCTTTTTTTTTTTTCTGTCTTGCTCAACCTTGATGTATGTTTTAAAATGTATTTTATTATGTCTATATATTATTTTGTAAAAAATATATTTATGATAAAAAACATTGTTTTTTTTTTTTTTTTTTTTAGATTATTATCTCTCTCTCTCTGTCTAATTTATTTCAAAAATGATAAATGATTACTTACATTTAACTATCACATCTGTATTATTTTTTATTTTACCCTTAATTTATTTAATTTATTATCGAAAATTTCGTTATTTTATATTTGATCAACGAGACAAAGTAACAAAAGGAAAAACATCAAGAGGCAAATGTCCACCATTTTTTCCTAATGGTAAAGAAAATTTTTTTAAATTGATTATTTATTACTAACTATATAAATAAGATTAAATATCACCTGTATAATATAATGATCGATTGATAGAATAAAAAAACATGAAAAGAATAAACTTAAACAACATTGAGAAATAAAAGAAAATGCGTATAGAAATAAGACATTGAGACAAGATAAAGAATAAATATGATTAATTAAAGGTTACCATTTTAAGAATAAAAGAAATATCTATATATAGATTTCAAATATCATCTATTATATATACAAAAAAACGAAAAGAATTTATTCATTGTATTTTTTTTCATTTTTAAAAAAAAAAAGGATGGTATTGGATTATAAATTCATGTGATCTTAAACCGGGTGATGTTAAACCAATATCATATTGTGGAAGAAATGTTGTTTTATTTCGTGGACAAAATGGTAAACCATATGTTCTTGAAGCTTATTGTGCACATATGGGAGCTCATTTGGGTGTTAATGGTAGAGTACGTTATGATACATGTATTGAATGTCCATTTCATGGATGGACATTTGATGGTGAAACAGGTAATTGTTTATTATCATATGGAGATAATAAAACAATACGTTCTGCTGATAAATATGAATATTATAATATTGAAAAATGTCTCCCAGTACCAAATAATGATAATAAAACAAATATTTATTTAGAAAAAGTTAGTGAACATGAAGATATTAAAATAAAAAAATATGTATGTACAGAAATAAATGGATCTATTCTTGTATGGTATCATTCGGATGAAAATTTACGAGAAAAACCTTTATATGAACCATTTAATGTTGCAGATGAATTAAAAACAGATAAAGTAGAAGGTAAAGAAGAAAAAAAAACTTATTTTATATTTTAAATATAATTTTTATTTCTTTAGCACGTGGTGAATCAATTAATTATGTTAATTGTCATGTTCAAGAAGTTCCTGAAAATGGTGCTGATGTTCGACATTTTGATTTTTTACATCAATCTATAATTGATGTTATATTTCCATTTATTAAATTTAATTGGTCAATGACATCTGAACGTGCATCAAGTCCAAATTTACATGAATTAATGACACATCCAAATCCTCAAGTAAATGCATATAAAATGCATTTATTAAATACATTTATTAATGATTCTAATCGTCAATATATAAATGTTATATCATTAAATAATTATGTACAATTTTTTGGTAAACATAAATTATTTATATTTAATGCAACAGGTTTTCAAATGGGTCCATCACTTGTTTATTTATTTTTATGGTCACCATATTTTCAAGCTATATTTTTTCAAACTGTAACACCATTAGAAAAATTTAATCAACGTATTATGCATAGAATATTTACAACAAAACCAATACCATATTGGTTATCAGCATTAATGCTTATGGGTGAAGTTAAACAATTATTTTCTGATATGAATATATGGAATAATAAAATATTTGGTTCAAAATTAAATTATAATATGAAAAATGATGCAGATAAATGTTTATATTCATGGAGAAATTGGTATGCACAATTTTATGAAGGATGTTATGATTATGAAAATAAATCACTTTCATGGTAAAAAGAAAAAAATTAAAATTAACTTTTGCACCCTGTGATTAAAGTTTTTTTTTTTTACAGAAGAAAAAAAATTTGGTGTTTGTGTGTTTTTTTTTTTACTACAACCAAATTTCCTTTTTTTTTCTTTTCTGATATTAATAAGAACAAAAAGAGAAAAAAAAAAAACAAACTCAATAACTGACATTGCACTTGGTGATTATTATTTTTCTTCTCACGCTTCTATTACCAATGTCATTGTCTGTGATATTTATTTTAATTTTCTTCTCTATTTATTTCATTTATTTTTATGTTTTTTTCTTTCTTCCGATTTATCCAAAATAATAATAATAATAATATATATATATATATGTATATCTATCAATGATTATTTCGAATATTTTATTATTGAAACGTGACTAACTAATAAAAAAATGATAAATATAACTTACGAGAATTTAGTGCCATTTGAAACTAATAATTGTCTTGGAAAAATATCTAGAAAAAAAGAAAGATAACGAAGAAAATAACAAGACAAAACTACTTATAAAAAAAAGAACGTGGCTTCATATGCCTTATGGGAAGATGCACGGAAGGAGAAAAAACAATAAACGGTTATCTTCGTCGTCTTCTTTTTCTTAGACAGTATATGCATATATTCTATTTTGTTATTCTCTTATACTAATTGATTCTTTTCCCTATTGAGAAAACCAATATTCCCATGGTTCTATTTGCTTATTCTTGTCATTTTAATAGTAACAACGAATATATATATTTCCATCAAAGTTCTATTCGTTTTTTTTTTCAAAATCTATGTGCTAATGACAAAAGCGTACATATGACATTTATAGATAAACGTAGATTTTAATGGTTATCTGTCAATTATTTTAATGTGAAATCGATAGAATAAGAATCTTTTTTTTTTCGGTTGATATCACTGTCGTAACAGATAACAAAAACAAAAAAATAATACGACGACAACCCGTCATATTTGTCAATTAGGAAGATGAAAAACGGACTACCAAAAGAAGATTTTTTTTTTCTTGTATCAATGATATCATGACATATTATTTATAAATTAAAAAACAAAAATGACAGAAGAATTTCTTGATGCTGAATTCTTTTTTTATTCAAATAATAATGTTTTTCATATGTGTATTTATTGATAAATAGATAATTGAATAAATATTTTTTTACCTTTCGTGTATTAATAGACAATATAATGTCAAATGACATGTTGATGACAGGACAATAAAGTATAATTAAAACAAACGTTTACTATTGACGATAACGAACATAAATGATAAGAATAAACGATGATATGACGGTATTTTTTTTTGCAAATATCGACAACAAATAAGAGAAATCGGCTATGTCGTTAATCTCATGCTACCAATAAGAATGTCTAAAGAAAAAATTATGTCTCATCTTATTTTCTTGCTCCTGATCAAGTAAATATCATCCGTCCACGTCGGAAATGTCTACTTGAGTAAGACCAGAAAAAGAATAATTATAGAAAGAAAATTATATATATCTATGTCAATATATAGATTTTAGAAATAGAATTTAAGGTCATTTGCTGATATACTTATCTGTTTAACTTGTAAAACAGAAATTATTTCTTACATGTTATATGAATCGTGTTCTACGATGCATAATAAATATAGAGACAAAAAAAAAAATCGCGTGCCAACAAAGACTATACTATGAAACATAGACGTACATAATATTAATTATTCTTGTTAACATTAATATTCCCTATAGATGCAGTTAACCTCGATGTTTCATATAGCGGAAATAGTAACATTAATCGATGGATTCAAAATTAATTTTTGCACTTTATTCTATCAAAAATAGACCAGAGTAACATTTACTATATTATAAAAAAGATTAAATGAAAAAAAAATTTCGAAATTTTGTTATCTTGATAATGTAGAAAATAACAAAGAATTTGATTCATTTGTACAATATCGATATGTATCTGCATGTTTGCATTTTTCTCTGTCTCATTAGAGCTGAGACAAACAACCACTAAAATATTGCGTGAAACTAAGAGTTTTGTTCCGTTAGTAACACTGGTTAGTATACAACACTCAAGGGAAATTTTTTTTTTCTATACTAAGAATATAACAATGGTTTATAAATATGTTTCCTTTTTTTTCTTTGTGAACAGTTCTGATCAATTAATACTTATTTATGAATATTGTTTATTCTGTTTGATGCTCGTGAGTTGATAGGATATAATTCCAATAACAGTACAATTCTTTTTAATAATTACAATAGAGATAAAAAGAACAATCAGAAAAACTATACAGTTCAAATGTTATTATGAATAATTTATCTTTCATCAAATTTATTATTTTGCATATAAATATGGTAGAAGACATTTCTGTTACTTATAGAATATTCCTTATTATTTATAAGATAAGATAGTCAATTATCAACAACAATTATGAACATGATATGATGCACATAATGTGTCAATTTTTCTTTAAATATTAAATATATATTATATTAATTATTCAAAAATAATAAACTTTATTCATTGTTTTATCTTATGTTCATAGAAATACTTTGATTCTCATAAATTTGTTTCAATATTTTGTTAGTCTATGCCTTATAATTGTTAGAAAGTTTATCAACCTACATTAGAAACGTTTTTTCTAATTTTCTAGCTTGAAAAAGTCTCTGATAGTATATTAATGTTAGATATAAGATAGTTCAAGAAAATACTTTGCTGTAGTTAGTTCCAATAAGTAATGATTAACTCTTATTCGAATATTATCATTTTCTTTCGATTAAAATTCTTTTATCTGATTTCTAAAATGTTTTTTTTCTCTCAATATTTTTCTTCTACAATCAAAATCTGTCAAAAACTTAATAACTGTTATCAGATAATCAAACTATAACAGAATAGCAACTTATCAATACTTATTAAGATATGTCAGATATATTCATAAGCAAAACTTATTTAAGAGAAGAACACAATGTAAAAGGTTTTTAATAGGTTAGAGGACAGTAGGACAAGACACGAACAAATAAACTAACAAATTATGCATTGTAATCAGTCATAAAAATAATTGCATTAATTGCACACTAAATGATATTGTATATATCGATCACATGTGGATTGTATCATTCGCATTTTATACCTTATAAGGAAAGAGTCTACGTGCATTCACGAAATTTCAGTTGAAATTCAATGTATTTACTACAACAAATATCATGATTGTCATCTATGAAATAATTAATGATCGAGACTGCTTGAATAAGAAATTATATGCATAAATACAGCTATATATTTTTTCTAAAGTATTGTATGTATTTTTAGAATATTATCTAATGGCAGACATGGCAAAGACGTGTGTCGTGAAACAATATCGTTAATGTTTATCATTCCTATACTGAGAACTACAAGATATCTGACTGTCTATCATTTATTCCGAGAAGGAAAGTATTATCGTACCATGTATGCACACATTTTTTTTATTGTTTTATATAAAAGCATATTATGTGTAAGAGTATGGAAAGAAAAGAATTTATTAAAGGACATCAGAGAGATAATACATTATCAAGGTAAGAAGAGAAAAGACGCAAAAAACAAGTGTACTTAAACATACTAGAAACGAGACAAGGTGTGTATGCATGAATATATGTTAACAGAACTGGAAAAGATAGGTAAAATAGACATATTGACCGATACCATACGATAATATAATTAGAAATAAATTTCACTGCGCATATCTCTGCTATACTTGCTATAAGACACTATTGCAAAAATAGATACGATATTTTAGGAATTACATGTATGCTTCAAGTAATGAAAGAATGTTTTCACTACAATTTCTTACATTGCGGGAACAGATTGAGAAACCTTTTCTTATTAATTATAATTAAAAATCTATCAAGGATTAGCAAAATTATTTTATCGTGCTTCAAAATGCATTCTTTTCAAGTATATTTTTTATTTTACAAGAAAAAAAAATCAAAGTCTTGCAATCAATTTCAGAAACATCTCAGGTTATTCGAACTGTTCAATAACCATCGATTGATTTGGCTAACGAAAGTTTTTAATTCAAATCAACGGTTACAATTAGTTTTCACAAAAGACGACATCGAATTCAAAGAATTATTACTAAGTATTTGAAAAATGTTTAATTTAGAATCTAAGTTTAAAATATTTTCTCCTCTTTCCATTTGCAAAATAATACAGTTTCAAAAAAGAAATAATAAATAGATCAAATTTTAATTTCAAAGCAATACAAGTAAAGATCTCGATGACCATGACTTTTTATCATCGTCATGTGTGACAGTGATCGTAACCAATTTACATTGAGCTCGATATACAAGATAAGAGTAAAAGAAAGAAAGAAAGGAAGAAAAAAACGTGAAAAAAATAGAATAGAAAGACAAGAAAACGTTATCATGTCACGTTTGATGATCAATAAATATTATTGTATTACTTACGGCGTCTTTTTGGAAAATCTTTTTTATCAACATCAGTTGATTCTATAGAAATAAATAAAATAATTAGAGTGAATATTAGGTAAGCTTATATTTATTCATTCAAAATCGAAATGATCTAATCTGTTAGCTTTTTTCAAAAGCCGATCGACTTCTTAAACTATTTCCAACAACGATATCATTAGCATCATTTTATCCAAGGACTTTTTTATGTAAACAATCACATAATATGGATAAACGATAATATTTTATTTGAAATAGTTCATTGACTAAATAAAACTGAATAAAATCAGATATATTTTAATAAATAACATAAATATTTATCTTCAAAACAATATTATGTTCAATAACTTTAGTTAATAATCGATTTTCATTGTTTATCTTCTCCTATAAGTCTATGTTTTGTATCAGCTATATTCTTTATACAATCGGTAAGGGTTTTACATTCAGTATCAGTTATTAATTCTCTAATAAAGAATAGAGAAAGGTTTAATTTATTGTTTTTAAACATAATTCACTAATCGCTCTGTTTAGAAGTGAAATACAATCAATAATTGTTAATTTTCTAACTAAAACTAGATGAAAATGCTGATTCTTATATTTCACCTACAGTACTTTTAGTATCAAAAGGAACTAAATGTATATTATCAATAAATAAGATAATATCATCATTTGAAATTTTAATTTCTTTTAAAAATTATTTAAGACATTTTATAAATTCATCACAATGTATCATACTGGTTAAAATACATTAAATTAAATATACAAATTTTTCGTTTATTAATATTACGAAAAAAAAAACATTTTTGATTAGAAAATTTTGATATTACTTGTGTATAAGATATATAAATGAATGCAGCAAATAGAACTGATAGGACAATATCCTAAATCAAATATTGTTAATAAACGCAAATATGAATAACTTAAACTAATATTTCAGTCTATTTATGCGATCATTGACAAAGTTCTATATATACAAATGCTTGTTTTAATCCCATTTGAATGGTATTTTATTTTAAGATAATACAATAATTATAAATACAATTTTCAATATAATCTGTTTTTTTCCATTTCTAACACGACCAGATGTTACCATTATTGATAATATAAACATAGCCTGATGTAATATATCAATATCATAACCTAAAAAAAATAAATTAACAAAAGACAATTATTTATATAATCATTATCATGTTTTGAATATTTTCAAATTAATAGTAACAATTTTAATGTAAACAAATATAAAGATCAATGTTAAATAAAATAAATGTCATGGTAGATAATAAATATAAATAACCATGTGCCCAACTGCTATTACACGAATATTAATTAAACTACAAGATATCTTGAAATCATATGTACCATTCATGAAATTGTAAGACTAATAAAGATTTCATTTCTCATCAAGTGTCATATACATGGACATATACTGGCAGACTATACCATGTGCTAAATTAGTTGGAATTTGATTAACCAACATTAATGAATCAATTCCAAGAATTTCGAATTCCAACTTTATCAAAATTATTGAATTCATGCTAATTTTATCAATTTGAATGATTTTTTTTAGTATCCGTTCGAAAGCTGAAACTCTCAACTACATGCTGAAAAAGAAATATTTTTGAAAGCTTTCGTACTATTTAACAAATTAAATGATAACGAAGTTAAATCTAAACACCACCAGTGCGAGAAAACTTATAGTGACAATTCAATGTAAATTACACTATTGGACAGAATGTCAAAATCTGCATAGATTACATAGATTTTGATAAAACATTTTGAAAGTCTTGATAACTGTGAAAAGATATTCGGCAAAGCTTTTCTACTCAAGATTGTGAGAAACATATCTGCTTTTTTTTGAGAAAACGCTTTGACTTCATATCAAAATTGGTCATCAACAGAAAGAGTGTCAAATTCTGTAGAAAATAAACTACTTTGTCGTTTTCTCAACCTAATTCCATAAAAACTTGAAAACGTGGTCTCAACAAATGGGTGAAGCGATGGCTTATTCTGCTGAGAAACGAAGATACCTCTTCAAACTTTTTAAAATTAGTTTAAGAAAACAAAAGAATAGCTTATTCTGCACAGAATTTGATACTTTTTCTATTGATGACCAGATTTGATATCAAGTTAAGAAATTTTCTCAAGAGAAAAACAGATATATTTCTTATGACCTTGAGAAGAAAAGCTTTGTTGAATATATTTTCACATTTATTAAGACTTTCAAAGCCTTTTATCAAAATCTATGTAATCTATGCAAGTTTTGACATTCAGTCCAATAGTATAATTTAAATTGAATTGTCACAATACTGAAAAACTACTACCAAGTTTAAAAATAAAAGCGAAAAAGAACCGTACATCATATTACATCACAAGAGGATAACAAGTACAAGAAAAAAAGCACCTTATCATATAAAAGAAATTTTCAATGGCGAACATAAAAAGAAAATAAAGAACGATAAAATAAACGAAATTGAAACCAGTGTTCAAAAACATGTATATATCGCTCACAAAACAATCTGATTTGACGGGAATTCAGTCGTACATCTGCCGCTTTTAAAATTACAATACGCATATCGTTTTGAACAGTTCGATAAAAGGTCTACTGAAGAGCTAGGCTGAGTGTATGAGGATCGTGAATAAGAGTCACCTCAAAACATTTCCAATAAAGATATAAACGATCAAGTAAAGTGTATTCACCGTAAGAGAGAAAAAGAAGTGATCAGGTCAGTTCTATAAACCATATGTGAATTTCAAGTTATAACAGAAAATCTTACAAAGAGTCTCCTGTTGAGAGATAGTAAGATAGAAAAACATGGAGAAAGTCTAAATAAAAAAATAAAACTATAAGAGATTTTTCGACGAAGTTGAATATCAACTTGTTCTTCAGATTTAAAAAAGGTTTTCAACATAGGAGTTCGAGATCGAATATTATGTGAAATCTTATTAACAAAAGATCCATAAAATGCGTTGATATTAATGTCCTATCCAAGGTATCGAAAATTTTTTAATTCTCATTAAGTGTAAGCCTTCGTAAAAAAAGGATTATATTCTAGATAACGATTTGAGATTCTGAAATGTAGGATTCAACTCAGCGAGTCACGTTTTACAGTAAACGGAAAGAGAATTAAGCAATGATCGATCTTTTCTTGAAAGCCAGTTTAGAGACTCGCTAAAAGACATTTCGAAAGGTGAAACAACAACTATCGCACCATCATCAGCTTAAAAATTAACATCATTTTCTTTGAAAACTAAAATACAATCAGAGATAAAAAGAAGATAATGATCTGGAGAAAGAGACTTTATCGAAAGTCGATTTAAAATCGAGATAAAAGGTGAGAACAAGAATATTGAAAGAGATGGCTATTCGATGAGTTTCAGTAATTGTAAGAACACGTGTGGCAAGACGTAAATGAGGCTGAAAACCAAAACTTACTTTGGTCGAACTACATAATGGTTGGTACTTTTCAGATTTAATTTCGTTATTATTTAACTTGTTAAACAGTACGAAAGCTTTCAAAAATATTTCTTTTTCAGCATGTAGTTGAGAGTCTCAGCTTTCGAATGAATACTGAAAAAAAGTCATTCAAATTGACAAAATTAGCATGAATTTAATAATTTTGAAAAAGTTGGAATTCGAAATTCTTGGAATTGATTCATTAGTGTTGGTCAATCAAATTCCAACTAATTTAGCACATGGTATAGTCTGTCAGTATATGTTCATGTATATGACACTTGATCAGAAATGAAATGTTTATTAGTCTCAAAATTTGATGAGTGGTTCATATGATTTCAAGATATCCTATAAGTCATTTCTATTTTAATCGCATGATTTATATATTTCTGAAAATAGGTTTGAGAGAAGAAAATAAAGTGATTATTTTGTCATTGATTTTTTTTTCATTTCTTATCAAATATAGCATTACTCAATTCCTTTAATCCAACAATTGGTAATATTCTCTAATAGCATATTAAAAAAAAATTTTGTTCAGTATTAATATACCATTAATTTTCATAATACAATATGGATCGAGATGATTATGTTATAACACTCAATCATACAGCCAAATAAACACATAATTTATAGTTTCAATATCTATACTTTGATATATGAATGTAAGCTAAGGGAACTGGTGTTGTGGGTGATGGACCACCGATACGATGTAATAATGCTTCAAATTGTTCATTGGTTAACATTGGCATATTAATAGTTGAATAAGAATTTAATGCTTTGACAGGTGTCTTATCAATTACGACTTGTTGAATTTCAGATAAATTTTCAACAGACATTACTTTTATCTGAACGAGAAAATTTTATTTTCAATCAATACGTGTATTCAGGTTAATACATACCTTGCTTTGCTTATTGATTTATTGATGAGAACAAATCCGTATTTATACCTAAACTTATCAGACATTATCAACAAAGTATGGCGAAGAAAAAAAAACGGATGAATAAATATGCTGAGCTTAGATACTATTAGGCCAATCGACAAACATAGAGTAATACCACCTTTTTTTGCATTAACACACAAGTTCTCTATTTTTTGAATTAGTCCGATTTTTTAAAATTTTTTATTGATATTGAAATGAAATTCAAGTTATTTTTTTATTTTTCAAAATCACGCAAAATACGTCAAGAAGAGTAAGAAAAGTACACATGTGTATCGATGACAAAGTTTCAAAGGTAAATGTGCTCACGCGAAGCTAATTAAATATTTAAAAAATTAAAATAACGTAACACCTGTTTCAATTCAACTTAAAACCCTTTAAATTAAATTATCAAATATTTATTAACTTCCCTTTTTGTGTTAGTCTTATTAAAAAAGAACATATATTTGATCATCAAGGACATTCAAGAAAATACTTCTAGTACGATCAATTATATTCACGAAAAACAAATGTATACAAAAATCTAGTCATTGGATAATGTTAACATTTATATGTTATTTTCAAATATGGTAAACCTTGTCCATATCGATAAACAATATATTCTTCATATGTATCTCCTGTTCATTGAACTGAATGATAATCAATTGGTGCTGAAGTTAATTTGCGATCATCTATATTTTTTATCGATGGAATAGCTAAAACGACTTTGGCATAAAATATAACCCGTGTTTTATCATTTGTATCAGCTTGAGTGTAACTATGAGATTTTCGTGGCTCATTGGCAAGATATGCACCATGACCTAAAATATCCAGAAACAAAAAAAAACTGAATCATTTTTTGTGACCACATCGTCCACTTGCACTGAAATATCGATCATCAAATCCATAATCTGTAATTCCTTGAATAGCTTTATCTTTTGTTCTATGATATAAAACTCGTTCAGTTCGATTCTCTCCTGGACATTGTCCAGCAATTAATGATTTCATTGCTTCATAAGCATCTTCTAACAATGGATTTCGAATTTGTTCAATTGATTTAATTTGAATACCATTAGAAATGATTTCAAATTTTGTTTTGTAGATCTTTATATAAAACAGATGATGAAGGTAATGGTACAAGAACTGAACAATATTGTAGATCAGGTGAAGGAACAAATGATGATGGTTCACCGAGTTGTGTCCATTTTCTAATATCAACCATTTTAGCAATTCTCTCAGTGAGAAGAGTATCAATTAGACGAAGAACACGAAATTGTTTCTTTTTAATATTCTCTGCAATTGATTCTAATTCAATTGAATAAGGTTTTTGTTGAATATCGACACGCATACATATTTCTTTAGTATAATCTTTTTCAAGATATAAATTACTAACATCAAAATCAATTCTATCATGTGTTAATGCAACATGTGGTTCAATTAAATTCATTGTAAATGGACCAGTTGAATGATTTAGATCGATTAATGAAACATATCTCCATGCTTGTCGATAGACTTTACATTTAATTCCATATTTATGTAATTCATCTTGAAATGTTTCAATATAAAATTTGCATCTTTTGATAGATGAAAATCTAAATCACTTGGAACAATTTCTTTCATTATACATGGAATTTAATCAGTTCCTTGATATTGAATCCAGAGATCCCTTCGAAGTAGATGCTATTGTAGAATTGACATTTGCAATTGTAAGTCAATATTCTTTGAATTTATTATCATTTTAAGAAAAGATTAATCAATATTTAAAAATATTTGAAGAGAAACTTCATTATGCTATTCTTTCCACGTTAATATCAGATGAAACTTGATTATTTAATGAAAAAAAATCTTTATATTGTATAGAACAATTCCAGAACTTTTCTGCTTCATCTATTCTAAAACCAGTAGGGAGGTATTCAACCTTCAGATAATTATTTGAGATTTATCCAATATTCGAAGAAGTTCCTTCAAATAGAAAAGAATTTTCATGAGACACAAATTACTATGATTATCCGAAAATATTCGAAAAATCTTTGAAGAAAGTGTAGAGAAAGATTAGACAGCTACAGATCAAATAGTGGAGTAAACTAGAGATTATTTCGCAATATATTCAATGCTTTACAGAAATTAAAAAAATCTTTCCAAAAATTTCATCAAATATTCACATACTTTTTATTTATTGTTATGAATTAATAAATTTATCAGAAATAAATCTTCGATTAAAACTGAAATTTATAAATATATTTCATATGAAAAAAAGAATTTTCATAGCATTATAGCATGTATTAACCGACTTTTTAGGAATGTTAAATATTATACGTGACTGTAGGACATGAATAACTATTTTTCTTCTAGAATAATCTATAGCTTATTTTTTTCTCCGTGTTTTTTTAATATAAAAGATAACATATTTTGTTGAAAATGTGTATATATGTAAAAATCAATTATTCTTATATACTCTGAAATTTCAAAAATATCGCTTCCATTCAGTTTTCTTATCTATAACAGTAACCTCTTGGTATTAAAAACAGTATTACAATGTCGAAACAGGAAGAAAAAAACGGCGATCTTTCAAAAGTAATTTGTTCAATATATATGCTTTCATCATTTTTATATATTTTGTTAGAGATTGGATGCTGTCGATGCAAGAGCTGAGAAATTCAATAAGAAATTAGAAGATGGTAAAGAATTAAGTGAAAAAAAATGATATAAAGAAGGATTTAAATGATGACGCCCGTGATTGTCTCATGCACCAAATGAGTAAGAAAACATTTTCATTAACAAAAACTTACATCACATAGAGTGTATAAACTTAATTTCATCATGAATTTCTATCTTTTCAGAAAAAAGTTCATAGCTCCTCTTCAGAATGTCCGTTTGAGTTAAATTTTTTTCCGGGATAGAGCAAGTGTCGCTCTACATTTCTATTAATTTTTTTTCCAAATTAATTAGTCATTAATTAGCAGCGGTCGTCGGAAAGACAAATACTCGTCATTTTTGTCCATTCAGTCGTTTTCCTAATTTGATCATGCCAGCTATTTTTTTCCTAATTCGATAATTCAAGCTGTTTTAATAAGAGCCTTCAGAAAAAAAGTTGTTTCGATATAAAAACAAAATCAAATGTTAGAACAAATTACACCATTCGATTCCTCAGATCAAAATCTATATGTCCATGTGCTTTCATCATTCTTTGATCTAACTTTCATAGAGTTTTAATTAAAACATTCAACAGGTATTTGTTATCAAATTAGGATAGTGATTCTAATTCGATCACTCTAGCTATTTGAAATTCTTAATTTGATCACCTAATGTAACATACATGGGATAGTAGTGAATGACAGAAAAACTTATGCGCGGTCACCAAAGCACGGAATTTCGAGTTGGTCCTGCTACCAAAGCTGTAGTACAGATGAAGGACTATCGATACATGTGATTGGCGGAGATTTTTTTTCCATCCGTCAAATACATTTTTTCTTTATGTTAAAAATCGTTAAATTTCTACCTTTCTTTTACGATTTATCGTGAACAAAACAAACAGAAACAGTAAGCTTTTTTATACAAATCTTAGTTC
>JAJEKB010020613.1:2460-15919 GCA_022393335.1 Macrotrachela quadricornifera | reverse complement strand
CCCCCCCCCCCCCCTCAGAGATCAACTTTGTCATTTCTCATCCGATTTCAACGAAAATTTCAGAGAATGTTAGCCTTGACTAGGGAAGACTGGTTAAAGTATCTCCCCAAATTTCTGAGAAACGAATGAGTTATAGTCAATTTATTGGTCAAAACTACCCACCACCTAGCCAAGGTTTCCCATATAAGAATATTGGCTAATCATGTCGGCATGGTATTTAACTTGTAGAGTGCCCTTAGGTCAGATCCTCACGAGCTCCAATTTTTAAATTTCTCTTTGTTTGATTTTGAAAAATACTTTTTTGAAAAAAGTTCAAATTCAAAGCGCTAATAAAAATAATATACCTAAGTTTTTTTTATTTTAGCAAAAGAGAAATTTAAAAAATCAGAGCTCGTTAGGATCTAGCCCTAAGGGCACTCTACAAGTTAAATACCACGCCTACATGATTAGCAAATATTCTTAAAAAGGAAACCTTGCCCGTGTGGAAAATACTTTTGACCAATAAATTGACTGTAACTCATTCGTTTCTCAGAGATTTATAGAGATATTTTAACCACAGTCTTCCCTAGTCAAGACTAACATTCTCTGAAATTTTCGTTAAAATCGGATAAGAAATGACAAAGTTGGTTTCTGAGGGAGGAGGGGGGAGGCCCTTAAACTAATTATTTCAATATAGATGTGGACAAGTTTATATTAAATATTTTTACAAAACTTTATCATGAGTGATTTCAAAAAAAAAACAACGAACAATTATTTATGATAAATTCTTAATCAAATATCGAATTTTGCAAACATTATAGAATTAATTTTAGATAATCCCGATGAAAAAAAAGGAAATAAATCTGTAATAATGTATATTAATGTAAAAACTCATCAATAGTTTATGCCTAGTACTATTTAACAATGTAGACAATCTATTAAAGTCTTTCATCTTAGATGAATAATATCTTTTTTTCAATGAAATAATTGGAAGAATGTACATTGTAGGCAGTGGAGAAACTGGAATTTTATTTCGGGAGAGGAGAGCTGATTTCTCTATGGTTTTGAGCTTAACAACTTAGCTTCTCATAATGAAGCCTTAAATCCTTCCAGATGAACAACATACGCGAACGAAAAGATTTAGTTGAGGAGTTGGGCTCTTTCGACATTGTTTATAGACCAACATACTTATTAATCAGGTTTATTTAATAATAATGATATGATTTTATAGTTCTCTTATTGGTATATTATTGACTTACTTAGACAATATTGTGAAAAAAGACGTAACTGAGAATAAAAATCTCGATGGCCAAGCTTCAAGATTTTGACATTTAATCGAAATTTATTGATCATACTAGTGCAACATAGTTGAAAAGTCGAAAAAGATGTCGTGTAAAAATCAATTGATTTGTAACAATAATTTTCTAATAAATGAATATATCGACGACATTTTATTGAACCAAAACTTTTAATCGCTTCGGTATGAGTCAAATATTTCCAGATAATTAAAACAATCTCGTTGGGTAAAACCGTAAAATGCGTTGATATTATAGATATGTTATGCATTAAAAATCAATATGAATTCAATACTCAGAAAAATAACACATCTATCAACAAGATCATTCAACGGTATCGAATTTATTTTCTTTCTTTTTCTATAACAACGGACAAAGAAAGAAAATACATTATTTATTAAATTCATTATAAGTAAATAAGAAACTTCTCGTTATACGTAGTTTACTTTGACTAAATAACAATAAATAAATTTTATTAATTAAATAGAAATGTTAAGATAAAGAGTCAAAGTCAATCTTCTATTTTTATTCTACTTTTCTATAATAGAGGGCGATAGTAGATAAAAACAATGATGATATATATCCCTGTTTTCAAATTATTTTAATCCTTCATTCATTCTTTTTCAGTAACACATATAAATGACATTTTTGTTGATCATCTTCTTGGAATACAAAACAAATAGAAACTAATTCTTTTCTAAGAAAGTACGTCTATTGGACAACGTACCAACACATTACGTCTCCTTTGATCTGAAGACCTAGTCATGCCCCTAATTATATCTTTCCTTTTTTCTCCATTATTTTAATTTCTCTATTAAAATATAAAATTAGACAGTTATTTCATCAATTAGATAGTATTTATTTTTATAGTAAAGTATTTGGATTGTTGTTAATAAATTTTTGTAACTTAATCACTTTAATATCTAGTTTACTTTTATAAAAACAAATAAGTTTAGCACAAAATGATTGTCAACTAAAACCAACCGAACGATATTCATGATCTATATCATATTTTATTATTCGATTCCATTTGTTATACGAAACAATACATGCTGATTATATCTATGATAAAATTCGTGTTAGGGTACACCAAAAGTACTGAGAGTTATGCATAAAACTCTAAAGATAACAGGTATAGTCAAGTCTCTGTTTCAGCAATTAATGAGGCTCCTAGTCATGATTACCAGCGCACAATCAATTTGTTTCAAGCCATTTGTTGAAAGTCTTTTCAAATAATATTTGATTAAAAAAATCATCATCTTGGTTACAGCACTCAATACACCGTCTGGAAACTATTTTAATCGTTCAAATTTTTTTCGACACAACCGACTAAGGAAATATAGTGAATATGTAAAGTGAAAGTACATGGCATGTCCTAGATTTGTCACACCAAAAATGGACTCAAACTCTTTGAACTAGGGGGATTTCAAGCGAAGAATACTCATCAACTTCATTTTGGTGCGATAAATTGGCCTCAAAACGATGTTTCTTATGTTTTCTTAACACAAGTAGACGAAGACCCTTAAAAAGGAGACAAATTTAGAAAGAGGGTAGATTCCTAATCACCAATATTATATCAATAATTTTCTAAACTACTTATTAATGGATAATGAGAAGGCATAGATCATCAGCTACCGCTCAGAATATCAAAATTTATTATTGCAACACTCACCCATATATTCATAAAGATGTTTATTGCTATGGCGTATCGAAACATATCATAATTATTTTATACACACCTTATTCTACAGGTCCAGTCGTACGTAGTTCTTAGGTGCTCTATCTAATTGGTAAACTTAAACCAATAAAATGGCTTTTAATCATTGCATTGAGTGCTGTAAGCAAGATGATGATGTTTTTAATTAAATATTATTTAAGAAGAACTTTCAACAAATGTCTTGAAACAAATTGATTCTGCGTGACTAATTATGGCTACCAGCCTCAATAATTGCTGAAACAAAAACTTGATTACTCCTCCTCCGTAGAGTTTTATAAGCAACTCTCAGTACTTTTGGTATGTCCTAAGACGTTTAGGAAGCGAATATTCTTCTAAGGAATTTTGAATTTGAAACAGCTTTCTATACAAAGGTATTGAATTTTAAAAGTCTAATATGAATGAGGAATTTCGACTCTACATTAATATATTCTCGAAAACAGAAAAATGATGTTTTATTTATTCTAATTAAAAGGAAAAATTAGTAGAGAAATATAAAAGTCTTAACTATATTTAATCGAAAAGCACAAAACGATAAACAACGTAGAAAATTAAAAAAATACAATAAGGATTTATTAATTATTGAATACCTTCATCTTAAATATCTTGATTTGAATGAGGCTAATGATGATTATATCGAACAATTTCTATTTCATACGAAAATGTGTTTACCATATGGTGTTATTCTTAATATCGACTATAAAGCTTTAAAACGAGTAACATATAATTTTACACAAAATACAACACAGATTAATTGTGCAAAAATTATATATAGATGTTCAGATAGAATTTTTCGATTTCCAAAACATTTCATAAATTATTTTCTTAATGTTCATGTATTATGATTAGTTTTCTTTTGTTACTTAAATAAATTTGAATTCGTATAGAATGGATGTATTTGTAGTCATAGAATAGAATTGTTATAACACGATGATAATATATCTATATCTAGAGAATCGATAATAGATAGATCGACGTATCAAAAGAAAAAAAGACGTGACCAGAACGAACAGATATTTCTTCACTTTCTTAAATTGTTATTTAAATCGAAAGAGATCGCTTGACTGTTTTATTTTTCAACTGATATTTTTAAAATATTATTTTAATAAAGTTTTTATCGTTCTTCATTAATGAAAAATTTTAATTATATGTCGTTAAACTTGCTTTTTTTAGGTAAAAGAAATGAATTACAATACACTACCAAGAATATTTTCCATTTACCATCATACAATGATTGAAAAACTGCTTTTTCGTGAATATATTAATAAAGTAAGAATATTTTAACAAAATATTTTTAATTGAAGAACATTGAATTTAGGATAATGAATCAATTTACGTGAAACATCAATTAAATCATTCATCGTTTCTACACGGTCGAGATAAGTCGCATTTATCTTAGCTGGTTATACTTTCGTCTATTTATTTACTATTCAAATCGTCTATTTTATTTAAATATTTATCATCACATTATCTTCATTTTATTTATTATAATAATTAGTTAATTCATTTATTAATTAAAGTAAGTAATAATTTAGGTGGTCTTCTAGCTGGTTTTGGTGAGTAATGCCTCCAAAACGGGGAGGAGGTGGTGGAAGGAAACCAAACCACAATCGAATTAATGATATTAATTCACAACAACAGCCAGCAACAACATCGACGGACGGTCATGGAACAATGGCCATGAGTCACGCATCATCATCACCAACAACAAAGGCAACAACAACAACAAAGACAAGTTTTACAAGCCAGTCAAAATTTACCATTGCACCTCTGATTTTAGAGGGAGTTAAATTAAATAAACTGGAATTGAACGACATCATCAAGCAAAATTTAATCGACATTCGTATTGGTGATATTCAACTAAGTCGAACAGGTGTATTTACCTTATATGCTATTGACGTTGAATCATTCAATCGATTATTAAATGACTTCGGCACAATATTAACGGCTAATGGTCATACGTCATCAAAGATCTATGTTCCTCGTTCAATCCAACGCATCAAGGATACTGAAAAAGTTGCTTTCGTAAAGAGAGTGGACTTAGAAATACCGGACAGTAGAATAACGGATGCATTAAATTATGTTGGTTTAAAGGTCGACAATGTTATTCGATTAACAGGTAAAGATCGAAACAAC
Source organism: Macrotrachela quadricornifera (assembly GCA_022393335.1). NCBI lineage: Eukaryota > Metazoa > Rotifera > Eurotatoria > Philodinida > Philodinidae > Macrotrachela > Macrotrachela quadricornifera. The sequence goes on along the minus strand of JAJEKB010020613.1, from coordinate 10,795 downwards.
CCAACAGGAACAATTAAAATTACATTCATCGATGCACAAAATCGAAACACCTTCGTACAAACCGGCTTACAAGTTGATTCGATGCACTTTAATGCTGAACCAGCAACACAGAACATCAAACCGGTGCAATGCTTCATCTGTTTAAAGTTCAATCATGTTGCTAAATACTGTAAAACGCAACAACAAACATGTGCTCGATGCAGCGAAAATCACCACATCAATCAATGTACTGCTCCACAAGACACAGTCAAATGCTGCAACTGTAAAGGAAATCACTTTGCTAATACAGCAGATTGTCCATATTATAAAGAACAGGAAAACCGAGTACAAAAGCTGGTGAATCAATATGCATCAACTAGTAAACCTACAGTCACACCATCAATTTATAGTTTAGATGAATTTCCGTCATTGCCGAAAAGTCAACATAGCCAAATCGGCAAATTAAATAATGAAGTTATAGAAGAATTGGTCAATATCATCATGTCTAAAATGGAAAAGATGATAGAAGAAACAACAACACGTATCTTCAACAAATTGAATCGCAAGATTCAAAAGATAGATAAATACATTACCACATTCGATAATATTGTATCTGAAGAATCCGATGAAGACTCAGAAACAGAAGTCAGTGAAGTAATGCAGTACATCAACAATAAAAGAAATGAAAAACAACAGACCACAGTAACATCAAAAACAAAGAAACAAGATACTAATCTTACTACAACAACAACAGAACCAGCTAAACCAAAACCAAAAACAACTAACAACAAAAAAGCAAAAAGAATTCTTTCACCAAACAGTTCTTTAGAATTAGAATCAACATCAATTAATAACAAAGATCCAAAAACAAACAACAACAATGATCAGTCTATGTCACATTAATATCACCTCAATTCGCAAACATAAAGAAGAACTACTTGCCAAGTTTTCACACTATGACATCATATCTGTCAATGAAACTAACCTTAGGAAGGATAGTCCATTCTATCTGATGGGTTATAACATTTTCAGAAATGATCGAATAGGGAAACGTGGAGGTGGGGTGCTTCTTGCGATTAAAGAACATATTAAATGTGAAGAAATATATAATAAAACATCTGAACGAAATGAAGTTATAGCTGTGCAAGTTATCACAAAATCATTCAAATCAGTCCTTATTGCTTCGATTTATGTTCCACCAAAAGTTAAATTAAATATGAACGTCTTCCATGAACTACATCATCTCAACAACAATTGCATTATAGTCGGTGATCTTAATGCATCTATATTACAGATGGGTTCAACAAGAACTAATACCAAAGGAAGACAGCTACAAGAACTATTAAACGAAGGTTTTCTCAACTGTATCGAGGATAAAATGACCACTTATGAAAGAAGGGGATATGAAGATAAAATTGACTGGGTGTTGGGCAGTCAACCATTAATATCTTTCATCTCCAACGTTGAAACACATCCACCAATCGGTACAACAACCGGACATAATCCAATAACTTTTGTACTTCCAACTGGAACTGAACCAAAGCCATCATCTCCTCGAATTTCTTACAATTTTCAAGCGGCAAAGTGGCCAACGTTTAGGAAAAAGTTGGATGGACATCTTAAGCAGTGGAACATGTCATCACAAATAAATTCTACACAAGATATAGAGGAATATGCAGCATTTATTACGGATTGTATTACTTCAGCAACACAACAGTCATTCCCCATATCAAAACATCTGTACACAAGCTATATACCAAGTGAAACAACAAGTCGTCTGATCAAGCTAAAACACCAAGCTTATAGAAAATGGAAGAAGAATGGAGACAACACGGAAAAACAACAGTATTATTATCACAAGGTATTATTAGCAAATTCACTTATAAATGATAGGAAGAAAAATTACAATAAGTTAATGTCATCATTATGTGAAAGAAAAATGCAGTCAGCTTCAGTATGGTTTACAGTCCGAAAATTTCATAAGAAAAGGGTGAAACAGCTATACCCAAGATCTATGAATTATAATAATAGAAATGCAACATCGGATAAAGAGAAAGCTGACTTATTTGCAGACTACTTTCAAAACGAAGTATATTATAATGCACCTGATACATTACCCTTTCATGAACAAGTGACAAGACAAGTAAGTAACATAAAAGCCAACACCAAATACTTATTAAGAAAAAACACATGGAAGAATATTACAACTACCGAAGTAAAATGGAACATCAAACAGCTTAAAAATAGTTCCACTGGTCCGGACAATATTCACAACAGGTGTTTAAAAAATCACACCAAATTACTTATACGACACATCACAAATCTCTTCCACCAGGTGGTGAACATGGGTTATATTCCACAATCATGGAAAAAAGCTAACATCATCCTCCTGCTGAAGCCAAAGAAAGATAAGTGTCACCCTTCAAGTTATCGTCCAATCAGCCTTCTTAGCTGCATAGGCAAATTACTTGAAAAAATCATCAAACAACGCTTAATGAAGGAATTAGAACGAAGAAATATTCTACCGGAACACCAAGCTGGCTTTCGTCCAGGAAAAAGTACCACTTACAACTTGATCAGGTTAGAAAGATTTGCCAAAGATCAACTACGCCAAAGAAGACATGCAGCTGTCATCTTATTCGATATCAAAGCTGCGTTTGACTCCGTATGGCATGATGGCCTGATCTACAAACTTCACAATCTTCGTTTACCACAACAACTACTGAACTATCTTATTTCATTCATTAACAACAGAACTGCTGCAATAGAATTAGAAAACGTCCTATCCCACTCATTCAAGTTAAACAGCGGAACACCACAAGGTTCACCGTTATCCCCATTATTATACATAATATATACATCGGACTCAATGAATGGCTTACCACAACATACTGAATATGGACTATTTGCAGATGATACAGCATTGTGGACAGGCTCTACAACAACATCAAGCATTAATCAACGGATGCAAGAGTCTATTGATGAATTCCAAAGCTGGTGCAAAGCTTGGAAACTTCAACTACAACCAAGTAAGACAGAATTTCTTCATTTTAGTCCACATCCACGCAAGAAGTACAAAAATCCAGTTATGATCAAAGTCGAAGATACACTAATAAAACCACTCCATTCAACACGGTATTTAGGAGTGATCATAGACAAAAATCTTAATTGGAGGTGTCATCTTCACCACATTGAATCGAACATAGCTGCTCGCATTAGTTTGCTACGCTTTCTCTCAAGATCAGCATATGAACCAAACAGCAACATCTTAATTAACCTATACAAAGCGCTGGTGCGAACAATCATCACATACGGCTACCAGCTGTTAATAACAGCAGACAACAAAACATGGGACCGTTTACAAGTACTTCAAAATAAATCGATTCGTGCAGCATTAAACCTTCCAACATACACATCCACCGACTACATTCACAAAATAAGCAACATAGCCAAAATTAAAGACTACGCAATCGTGTTACACAAAAAGGCGATTCAAACAGCAACATCAAAAAATGACATTACTTTGAAAGACCATCTTCAAGCTATTCTCAACCAAGTGTAAAAATTATAAGAAATCACCCTAACATGCATATAATAGTAGCATCGAGAATGAAGACTATTGTTAGGTGAATCAAATCTATACAAAAAATGTTATATCGGAATCGCATACGACGAGTTTGCTTCATATACAACGAGAAATGTGTCAATCTATCCGTTTATTAACTTTGTGTCATTCAGCTATTACAATTTTCTTTCCTTTCCTGTCCTTCATATCTATATGCGATATGAAGTGGTGTCAAAGCAACTGCTTATTCGTTCCTATCATGAAGCTATTTCTTTTCTTATCCTTCATTCTCATATCGAATATGAAGCTGTGTCAAAGCATTTGCTTAATCGTTTATAACATTCAGCTATTTCTCTTACTTATCTTTCATGTTCATATTCAATATGAAGTTGGGTCAAAGCATTTGCTTATTCGTGTCTATTATTAAGCTATTTCTTTCTCTTGTCCTTCATTCTCATATACAATATGAAGTGAGGTCAATATATATACTTATTCATTTTTGTCATTCTGTTATTTCTCTTCTTGTCCTTCATTCTCATGTCGAATATGAAGTTGTGCCAAAGCATTTGCTTAATCGTTTGTAACATTCAGCTATTTCCTTTACCTATCTATCATTTTCTTATTCAATATGAAGTTGTGTCAAAGCTTTTGCTTATACAGATCAAACTATTCACCAAATTATTTTTCTCGTCATATTTACAAGATATATGCAACAAATGAAAACACCATTACAACAACATATTATCTACAGCACAAACAAGCGATATAGTCATTCTTCGAGACAAAAGACGATCGTCATGTGTCTCTCTTTTTCTTTCATGTTAAACCAGCTTTATTATACGGCAATACTCATTTTTATTTTCTTCCGTTTTTAGTTAATTTTGTATGTATTGTCATTTAACATCATCAATAAAGCTTTGTTACCAAAAAAAAAAAAAAAAAAAATTAAATCTTGATAATTTTAGTATAACGTATGCTAGAGATAATTTAAGAGTAAAATGCTTTTATAAAAACGGTGGAATAAAGTTTGAATTTGACTTGTAAGTTTTTGTTCCCCTATATTATAAGTTATTCATTGATATTTTAGGAAGATATTGATTCTACAAGCAACTATAAATCAGAGCTGGGCAAGTACGGACTTTCTCGATTACGAGTACGAGTACAAGCAAGTCGTCCTCAAGTATGGGTATTATTCTATCGAGTGTGACTAAGAATTCTTGAAATAGCTACTGGTAAATAATATGTATAATCTTAACACATATCATATATATATATATATATATATATATATCGAAATACAAAACGGTCACAACGAAGAGAAAATATTCTTTTTATTCTGTTTTATTATCCTTTACTATTAAGTTTATGAAAGACACATCACAACAAAATCTTATTACATTTGAAAAAAGTATGTAAGCAAACACTTTTGTTGTTAATGATGCTCGGTGAGAATGCACTATGAATCCGCTTTACGAAAAAACATGTTCAATAGAAGCTGATGTAGCCAGCACCGATAAGTACTTTAAACCAAGTTGATATAAACATGAATATAAAAGTTTTTTTTTGAAAAGTAAATTTTCTTAACATATAAAAGCATCGAGTTCAGTCAAAATTCTTGATCTATCATCAGCAGAAACTTTTTTGGTTTCATTTAAATAAGGAAGTAAACATTTTCATTTAATAGATAAATCACTGTTCTTCGCCATGACATTGGTACCATCTTGTTTAGCTGCATTCAAGATACCAGTTTCCACATTTTGTAACGTGTAAAAAGATAATTTACAAAAAAAACGAACAAACATATTGCGAATTTTTTTCAATAACACGCACTTTAACAAAAGTATGAAGATTATCAAGCCATGCTAATTTAAGCGTGCATCGAAAAGTGGAGAAATAATAAAAACTGGAACTGAAAATCTTTCTGACATAGAATAAGAATCAACAGGTACATCAATTTCAAAATAACGAAGTAGTCCACTAAATCTAGCCTTAATAGATGAAATGAGAGCTTTACATAGAGAAACAAGAGTCAAAGTTGAAGAATTAAGTTCACGTTCAAGATCAAAAAGTATACCAGGAATAGTAGGTGCAACAAAACTTACAGTTGCATAAGATTCACCTTGTGTTAATACAGTAGTTTGATTAAATAATTCGAATAAGGAAACAAAATCTTCTGAAATTTTTCTGTCTTTAGTATTAAGTATAAGATCATTTTTCTTGATATCATTTATAAAATTGAATTAAGTGTTGAAGATGGAATATTGAGAACTTTCTTATCGGTTTCAAACTGACTGTTCCATCTAGTGCGATTAGCTCTTGGTATAGTACAATCAATTTTTTCTAATTGATCAGCAAATGTTGTACTAGTATGAGCAAGTTTCGCTAAACTAGCTACCTTCTTCAGAGATGATAATGCTTGAGTATTTGATTTAATACCATCGTTCACTACCAACTGGAGGCAGTGGAGAAAACACGGTAAACGTAAATATTCTTCTTCAGTTGTTGGATTTAATGAAGTTTCATAAACACTATCATCAACTAATTCTGTTTATAAATGTTTTCTTTCACCAGGTAAAGTATCATTTTTTTCTTCACTACACAACTCGATATTTAATCGATCATCTGATATATCATCAAAATAATCTTCAAAACCTGGCAGCATAATATCGTCGAAGCAGGTAAGTTATTACTTGCATTATCAGTAATTAGTCTTACCACTTTGTCTTTTAAATTATAAAGTTGGATTACTCGATCAAATTCAGCAGCAATTTTATCGGCTGAATATTTTCCTTCAAGTCGTTCAAATGAAATAAGAAAAGATTTATATTCATCATTAATAATCGTATGTAGTGTAATACCAAAATATGAACGTAATCTATGGTCGCTCCAAATATCGAATGTAAGACTAACATAATTTGATTGATCACATATTTCCTGCAATTATGACACACTTTTCGTGTAAATCAGGTAAATATGAACCAGTAATATCGCGTCTGCTAATCGATGTATATTTCGGATCAACATTATTCATAAATTTTTTTGAATAATTCATCATCGATAATTGATAATGGAAGACCCAACGCAATAATCAGATTTTGAACAATGCTATTAGTGAATTGTTGTTGTCGTTTATTATTTGTTGAATCTAAATTAAAAATGATTTATTAATTATATATTCATGAAACCAATATGAATTAGTTGATGCATGAAAAAACTTTAACATAAAAAATGAACTTCACTAAGATAAAGTATTTCTTTTACAAAAAACCTGACTTTTATTTTATATCATCTTTACTCTTCTGTCAATATACGGTCTGAAGGCACGCAATACGGTCTTTAAACAAGAAAACACTTCCATTTTTAACGATCAAAACTGAAAATATTATTTATTTTCGGTTGATTTTTATCTTTATTGCAAGGATCTTGATTTTTTTTCCATTCTTCAAACACCAGTTGATGTTTATTTTTCAAATGTTTTCCGAAATTTGAATTTGTTTTATACGCCTCAGTAATCGATAAAAAGCAAATTTTAGATTTTCCAGTCCATCTATTTTTTTCCATATCAATAGATAAATTTGAGAAAAATTCTTTGATTACAGGTGAACATTGAACATCATCAGGAATAGTAACAATAGCAGGATCAGAATTGTTCTGAGGTACAGTTGATATAATAGACATAGTAATAAAAACGAGTAGCAAGATATCAATAAATGAAAATTGAATAAATTCAAAGTAACATGTATGCAACAACTAACAATTGTTTCAAATAATCAAGTTATTTATTTCAAATTAAAGTAAGAAAGGAGAAATCTATGTATCACTTAAACACCAATTATATATTTGTATAGTATTACTAGTCGAAAAGAAATGAAAGAATTTAAGCAGAGGATAACGAAAACAGAATATGGCGAGTGTAATACGATTTCATGTCGTGTATATATATATATATGTATTTATTTAAATAATCCGAAAACGACATCGAGAATTTACTTCGTGCTTGAAGGATACAAAAACAACAGTTTTTTTATAAAACAAAGTCAATCTACATTCCAAAATTATATCCTCGAGTACGGGTACGAATACCGACCCTTCGAGTGCGAGTGCAAGTACGAGTACTGATCCTTCGAGTACGAGTACGTATTCGTACTTGTCCAGCTCTGTTCAAAGATTCACGTAAGTTTTCGATTACATAAAGGATATTTAACAATTCTTTATTCGTGAGTTCATCACTTTTGAAGATGCAAACTTGGCATATATATCGTCGGGTGAATCGAAATTCGCAACCTATTACAAACATTGGATATTTCATACCCCATTAAAAATTTAAATTTCCTTAGCTTTATATTACCATATCTAGGATCTATACAGTTAAATGAGTACTTCAATTCTATGTGTATAAATGAAATATTTGTGTATAATCATAAACTTATGACACTGAGACGATGCTCTTATTTTTCCAATCTACTTTTATTTTCTGTTCTCATCTTATTCAGCGAATATCGAAGATTATTCTCTTAACAACTCACGGAATGATGAAATACCATATCTTAAGTAGACTCTTCTTTTTTATAATAACGACAGATGTCGAGAATAAAATGTATTTTTATACTGTTTGGTTCTTATCTCTGCCAATTGTTTCATGGTACAGAAGAAACATGAATGACGAGCATAAATGTCTCGCTCGTGATTGTAGGAAAGAAAAAATAAACAATATTAATATATTATTGTGTACATATCTGACTAATCCTAATTCGATATGGACTTTCGAGCGTTGCTTATCAAAGTACAAGA